>AWUE01018138.1:0-55421 GCA_001974825.2 Corchorus olitorius
ATATATATATATATATATATATATATATATATATATATAGAAATGTTGAAAATAATTTCATCCAATTATTGAGTTGTGCAATGAGTGCATATAGAATATATATAGATATTATATATTATCTATATCTCTACATAGCTCAATTATTTATAGAATGCCAAAAACGTTTTTATATATGTTTATAATTTTTGATATACACATTTCTTTGAATGTTTATGGATGAACATTAATAATTAGATATATCTTCCCCCTACCAACTAATCACTAGTTAGATTTTGTATTTGCCCATGTGATTCTCGGTTCACCATCGTATTAATTACGCATTGTAATGATGCCAAAAGACAAAAAAAAAAATTATAATCAAGTGCACTATAACATTATGATATATGCCCATGTTGGGAGACTCACCCATCATAACCAGGTGTGCGACGTGGGTCGGATCCGGATTGGTCAGGGCAAAGCCCTGGATACCGAATGGAATACCAAAAAAAAAATTATGATATATAAAAAAAAGTCTTTATCGGGTCAAGTTAAAGAAATTCGATACCTCATACTCTTAAGTGGGATCTTAGATTTGAATATTTTGAATGGAGAAAATAGATATTGATAGAACTTTTTGTCGTTTGCAATTTCTAATGCAACACAATTCAACTTCGAATTAATCAAGATTCAAAATGACATTTTCATGCAGTTGTAAAAGAGAAAAAGATACACTCCTACTTATTAATTATTAGTTAGTTTAAGACCATATGCAAAATGATTAAATTGGTGCAGTTCAATGAAAGCCCCATGTGTTGTAGTAATGTACAATATTGTATTCTTTCAATTTAAAAGACCTACAAACCTCCTGATCACCATAGCATTGATGGCCATGCTTTATTTTTAAAAAGATTCGATTCAATTATTGAATATATATATATATATATATATATATATATCCTAATTATTGAAACTAATTTAAGGCCAACAATCTTTGGTCATTGCTGAAACTAAAGTTCAACGTTCTATATATGTATATCGATATGCAACATTCATTAATAGATCATTGATATTATATTTGTGGCAATATCAGTCTTTAAGGAGTTTTCATGTAAGAAATGTTGAGTGAAAAAATGTAAAAATATTTGTAGCTGATGAATCTGATTTAATATTTACTGTATCATTTTGCAAATTTTTTTTTTTTTAAATTTTGAGTTTTGGCTTTGGTTGAGCAAAACCAGGTCAGCAGAAAATGTTTCTGTTGAATGGTCTGAAAATAGAAACTGAGCAATTCATGCATCATGACAATTGAATTTAAACGATCAAGGCCCACTTTCTGGTTGATATAATTAATTACTACCAATTTCCCATCATAAATTTTTCATTTCTATAATATAATCAAAAGGAAACCTGCAAAAATATTTAATTAGGCCCTAAAATAGATTGCAGTTTCAAATATGGGGACCAAAAATGCATTCTAGTTCATGATAACAAGTTGCCTGAAATGTCTCCAGATTTGGATCAGACTAATTATTAATTAATCTAACTTGAACCATTTAGGTGAGAGTCATGAGTCAGGGGTGTCATTGAAATTGATTTTTTTTTTATTATTGATACGAAAATCATATGCTGTCTTTGTTGGGAGACTCACCCACCATAATCAAGTGCGCGACGCGGGTCGGATCCGGATTAGTCAGGGCTAAGCCCTGAATACCGGATGAGATAAAAAAAATATATACGAAAATCATATAGAGTGACTCAGAAAAAGGTAAAGCAAAAAGAAATTGTCACGTTCTATTAATTAATGCTCTACACATTAATTCATAAAAGAAAAAAAAATGCTCTACACAATGGTATATACTGAGTTTATATATAAATGATAAATCAAAGCCAAAGTAATGCATATGCATATGATGAATTTTGTACGGTTTCCCTGATCAACAAAGATATAATTAAAGCAAATTTATTTATTTATTTACATTTCATTGAAAAATATGTGTATATATATAGAAAAAATAAAATAAAAAAGATCAACAATCTCAATCTGTCAATCTGATGATCTATAGGCATGCAGCCCGTAAAAAAATTTGTATAAGGATATTTAGCTCGATATATATTATATAGATGACTTTTTTTTTTTTTTTTCTGTTTATCAATTTAAATTTAAATGATCGATCGAGAGCATCATAATGTACCCTACCTACTGATTAACAACGTCTGATTAATTAATTAATTAATAATGGTTTTAAAAACACACATGACACAACCAATTAAACAATCTTTTTCTTGTAATAGCGTATGAAGTTATAGCCTTATAGGTACCTGACAATAATCTAATTTTTTCCTATACTTAATTACATATATATATTAATGCCTAACTGCCTTACACACATTGACCTATAATGGTCCATAAATAATGCAGCTGCAAATCAAAGCATACGGATCAAGGACAATATAAATGAACATTAATTCAATCAAGAAAAATATCAAAATTTTTTAATATTATTATTATTTGACTATCTACTTATATATATATTTATATCCCTAACCAGCAACAGTCAGCAGCTAGCAGTCCTGCTGGAATTAAATCTTGTTTATATGTTTTTTTTTTTTTAATGTGTAAAAGTTAGGGCAAGCGACATCTCGTTTTTCTTGGAAAGGAAGGCTGTGACAATTCCGGAAACTAATCATGATAATCATATTATAGATAATCAGTTAGGCCAAGTAATTAACTAGACAAATCGTACATCAGAAGGCTCTCTTTTTGAAATGCAAGCAATAAAAATCTTCATAGAAATACTGAAATCTTCAATGCAGAAAAGCTAGAAGCCTAGAATGTTCACCATTGTAATTACTTTGGAAAAGTCCAAGCTATATATCAGATTGAAGAAGAAGAAGAAGAAGAGGCAGTGAAAATACTGAAATCTCATTCAACAGTTGCACAAAAGAAACACACTGATCATAAACTTAAAATGCTAACAAGACCCACATCAAGTTAAAGGGTTATAATTGGAGAGATCATATATATGGTGATAGGTGAGTTTGCATGGTAATGGTAGGGACATCTAAAAAAAAAAAAATACTAAACAAATTCTATATATATATTAATCTGCATCAGCAAACTTTTCCCTATATATGTAGAAGAAGTTTGATTCTCTTGTTAGTTAGTGTGATTTTCTTACCCCTTTTAGCCATCACCTGCATATACCCACAGCTAGGGGCTCACCACCTGAAAGAGTATATATTAAAGCTCAAAGATATAAGCTAAAATGTCATCACATTCACTTGTGGGCACCAAAAATCACAAACATTAGCTTGAAATTAATGCAGAATTACTAAGGTAATAATCTAATTAAACTTAGCTATGAAGCAGTAATATTTCATGAGAACCAAGTCTCTTTCACTCTTGAATTATCTAAGGTAATGTTGAAGCCATACATATATATCAAACCCTAATTAGTTTTCTAATTAACTCACACCAAAATCGAATATATCACACTCAATTTTGCATATAGCAATTCAAACTTTGCTACCTTTGTTGCAAATTGCACATATAGATATATATGTAAACTATACTAAAAATGATCATGAAAAGGAAAAGAATTTAAAGCATGATTCAAAGCCATACACACTTTGTGAAATTTGCTCTCAAGGGCATGGCGAAAAACACTAACTAACTGTTTGAATCATGTCTAGCTTCTCCACCATGGTGTTGATGATGATGTGATCCACTAGTTTGAGGCTCCGAGACGGCGGTGCCCGGAATCTGCCTATAAGCGTTTAGTGCTGCAAGCATGCCTAAATGACTGTCGGTAACCGAACCACCGCCGCCGCCTCCTCCGGCACCAATCCCTGAACCCAATTGTTGTCCCGGCAGGAGAGCCATGGGAGTAGCAAAATTCATGAAATGCACCCCACTTGACATTGTACCTCTATACATGTTACTATTACTTGCCGAAGGAAATGTCCACATAGGATCCCCGGTGTTATTACTACTTCCACTCATCACTTGGTTATTGCTAGGATTAGTCACCATCCAAAATGTTGCCGGATTCGGATTATGACTCGCCGGAATTGAGCCCGTTGTTGATTGTATCAAGTAACTTCCCAATCCGGCCACCTGATTTTGTGACAAAAATTCTTGTTGCTGCTCATGAGGCCTTCTCTTCTTCCCTATACTAGAATCATCATCACCCGCCGCCGTTGCCTCCGCCGCCACATCCACACTAGTCCCTTCCCGTAACTCTTGCTTGGCTTGCAAGAAAGCGTTCACACTGCTAGTACTAGGGAAGCTTAATGAATTATTATCTTCCGATGATAAAGAAACACCAGGAAACAAAATCCTCCTTTGTTGTTGAGACGAAGAAGAGTCTTCGAGCACATTCCTTTGATGATCCCACTCACTTCTCAGTCTCAATTGTTGCGTAGTGAAATTCGGATTAAAATAAGTGTTTCTCAAGTGAGAAGCCGACATGCTTGAACCTGAACTCCGAAGAGAAATATTAAGGGACGTAAAATTTGCAGGAATAGTACCTGTTCCCGTGGCGGCAATAACGGCAGGCTCAGCTTGTTGAAGCAACCATTCAATAGTTTCGCCATCAGATTTATGACCAAGCTCTCTGGTTAACTGGAAAACCCTAGCAGCACATGTGGCCGGCATACGGATGCGCCGGCCACGTCCTTCCACCTTGGTATGTCTATCCTTGGTGGAAGTCCTCTTAGGAGGTGGCTTCTTGGGTGTTTGCTCGGAAACTGCAGTTTTCGAGCTTGGCTCCGGTACTAATAACCCGGAGCCGGATTCTTCTTGTTGCTCCTTCGTTTCTAAGAGTTGAAGTGGGAAGTTTGGCCTTCGGATCCCATTTTCAGCATCCATGATCATTTGGGATTATATGTTTCTCTTTTTTTTTTTTCTTTTTTGCAAGCCCACACTTTTTTTTTCCTTTTTTTTTCTTAGTACATATCTGTAGGTGACCCTCAATTCAGTGACTTTGGGTGGCCAAGTGGGTCTCTCTTTCTCTTTCTTGCAATATGTTGTTTGTAAGCTTGGAAGAATTCCTTTCAGATGGGAGAGTTTTGAGTTGTTTTCTTTGCATTTTTTTTTCTTCTCTCTGCAAAGAGAGAGAGAAGGGGATAAGGGAAGAGGGCAAGCTTTAAGCAACAAATACAATGAGTGAGAATTATAAGGGTGGGCTATCTATAAGAAAAAAAAAAACCAATTAATAAAGCCCTAGTAGCCTACAATGATTTTTTTTAGGGATTGGAAATCTTTAGTTTCATTGAGGTATGTCTTTGTAATTTTGTTTTTCTTTTTCATAATAAACATATATATTTTGATTCTTAATTATATACGCATTAGCTTATATATTTCTGATACGTCGGTATTTGATAATCACATTAGATTTGATTAATTCGAAATTGAGTATAAACTCTTTTAACCTTTATTATTATTTCTATTTATAAAATTCGAATCGAAATATTATGAGATGTATGTATATATTGAACCTTAACTTATATATTTTGTATGATATTGTAAAATTCATTGATTTTATTTTATGGGATCTCTATATTTAAAAGTTTTATTGTGGTTGGAGAGTCCCTTGATTCAGACTCCACGTGCGGTGCTCTTTATCGTTCAATTTATAAAGACAGTGGTGGCCTCAGTAATTGGGACCCCATGCCCTTATTAAGTCAAAAAATAACAGAGATGAGAGATTTTTTTTTCTCCTCTTTAAAATTAAAGAAAGAAAAGGTATAGTATAGAATAATCAAGTGGCTCCCATCCCATTCTTTGTAATAATTGCCTTTTTTTGCTTTGAAACTTTGCCTTAATTTGCTCTTTATAATTATAATAATTAAGAACCATGCTTTCCAACTTTTCCACAAAATAATTCCATTGTCTATGTTTTAGATGAGGATTATACCATAGCCTTTTAGTAAATGTTTTTAATTCATTAAAGTATATTCTTATTTTATTCATTAAATTCCAATATATAATATTGTACTATAACTTATTATAAAATTCAATTTTTTTTAACTTTATAGTTATTTAATAAATAATATGGAGATGAAAAAGATAGTGTAGTAAGTATAAATACATACATATATATGCTGGTAGTATCTGATCCATTTAAAAAATCTGATATTATATGTTGCATGTGAAAATGAAATGAATGGCTAACTTAAATTAAAATTTCAACCATGCATATATATGAAGTATCCTTTATAATTAATATCTCCTTTGTTTTTTTCTCTTTTTTTCTAAATTCTTCATCCTTTCTTTCTAAATGTCTTCATCAACAAGTACTTCATCAAATGGATAATGTTTCCAGCTAATAAATTAAATATGATTTCTTATATACTTGAATTGCTTTTGTTTGCTTAAATTACCTCAATGACTTTATCTTGAATAAATCAATAATGTCCATTTGCTTCTAGCTACCAAACATTCACAAACAAGCAAAATCATCTTTATCTCTAAAGAAATTAGTAATCTCAAAAATTAATTTCATAATTCATCAGTCACACACAAATTAGTAGCAAATATACACATAAAAATATTGAAAGGAAAGACTTTGGTGAAAAATTTTTAGAATAGATTTCTGAGTCAATACCCAAAACTTTTCAGGTCTCCATCTTTGGACAATGGACATGCATGTGAGCCACACAGATCTGCAACTGCAAGATATATATCTATGTGTGGTCCTTCCATAACTAAGTTTTTATTTTAAAATCTCACATTCTAAATATTTTTTCTGTTTTTTTCTTCTTCTTCTTTTTTTCATGATCCCCAAATTGCAATAACTATAAAAAGGCTTCCAACTTGCAATATTTGATCAATATATCAAAGACCAATCAATCAAAAATCAATAATTGATCGTATCCGCTAATATAAAGAACCGAACTTTTGCAAACCATTTCGTAAGATCAACTATAGTTATAATATTCCAAACCAATATATGTATATTGTGCGTTTGGCATAACTTAATAAAGCTCTTCTGAAAGGATGTCTCTGGAAAAAGTTTCAATTTAGAACTTCTAGTTTTTAGTTCAAAAACAACTGAAAAACACTTCTGAATTTTCCGTTTGACCCAACTTAAATTTTTTTCAGTAGATAATCTATTAAATAAACTGGACCAAACGGACCCAATTTGACTATATGTACACATATATGCCTTATCCATTTCATAAATTAAGAAATTAAAGCTTCAAAAAAACTAGCTAGAAGCTGCTATAACTAGCTTAATTAGGAATCTAATTATACTTTTTTTAGTCAAACATTTTATCTTTAATTAGCCCATCCCGTTTGAATAGCCCACTTTTAATTACTTTTCATTGAAGAAAATACCTTTAATAGATAATAGGTATATATGAACATGACTTTTGTTTTCTTTTTCAATTTTTTTACTTACATACCCTTTTTCTTATATAAATATATTCTATTAAAATTTCTAAAGCAAAAGTTATAATTCTAAACATTTTTAATAGTTGACTTCTTCTTCTTCTTCTTCTTATATTTATTGAAAAGAAAACAACTTATATTATTGTAATTGGAAATATGGGGAGCAATAAATTAGTAAATTCTATAAGTATAAGAAATGAAATTGAAATGTGCATATCCCACACCACCCAAAAGAGAGAGAAAATTAAAGAGAAGAAAAAAGAGAAAGCATAGCACGTCTAACCCATGTGGATAACAGGCCAAAGTGTAGCTTAAAAGGGAACAAAAAACAAAACACATTTCCAAAATTTAGTAACTTTCAAAAATATATTTTCAACAACCAACATACCTAACTAATGATAAACCCAAATTTTTTTTTCAAGTAGTGTAATCATTTTTCTCCCTAAACGGCCCCTTAATGCCAACTTTGATCTCTCCTCGATAATGACCTTTTCCTATGATTAATTTTTTGTCTTTTAAACTTTAGATTAAGTTCTTGATTTGTACCATAATTAAACCCTTTTGATTTAGAGAGTTTGTACCATAATTTGTCATGTCATTCCATTCAAATTTCCCCCTTTTCCCTACACATTAAAAAGATACCCTTTTAATTTCACCTCACAAAAATTGATCAACCATGCCTTGTTGTCTCAATTTTCACAGCAAATTAAGCTCATGTTTTCACATTTCTTTTCCTTATTTTCTAAATGATTCTTGATATGAAACCAATAATGTCAAGGTTTTGTGTCCCTTATGAAAGTACTGTTTAATAGAGCCAAAAGCCCAAAACGACATAATCACGTTCCCTCCGGAACTCTAACCATAAATGATTAATATAGGAATTTATTACATACTCCCTCAGTCCTATATTATCTGTCTCTTTTAGGTCAAAATTTCCTAAATTTGACTTTTAATTATAACAAAATTATATAAAAATAAATTTTAAAAAATTATGTTTTGATTAAGTTAAGTCTTAAACTTTTCAAAACATATGTTTTGAAAATTTGATTGTATATATATTTTTTATAATTAAAGGTCAAATATATGATTGATTTGACTTGATTTGACTAAAAAGGACAAATAATATGGGACGAAGGGAGTATATACAACTATATATATATTTTTGTGTCCGAAAACCGCACAAATCTCTGCAACTTTCTATCAAGGCAAATTATGCATAATATACATTCGTATAAGCTGTCACTATATCTAAGTAATTTTGTACAAGGTAAATGTATATAACTATTAATAAACATCAAAATCTTAACATTAATTAGTAATGGATTTGGACCCACACCGGATCATATTTATGGTACTATTTCATATGGTTGTTTGTCGAAATTTGGTTGGAAGGATAGTAAAATTCAGTTGTCGTGAGATTTAATTAGAAGTACTTTGTTTTCTCATTTACATCCTTTTAATTTGCCATAGACTATAAAATAACAATCCATCCGTCTCTATTTATCTGTCACTTTAATTTATAAAACATATATATTTATATATATTAAGAAATTTTTAGTTGCTCCTCAAAATTCAATGAAAAATTTTAATCTACTCTTTCTATCATATCAAAATTCGGCCAAGAAGAAATTAAAGTAACAAAACCCGGTCAAATCGATCATTTTGATTCAGTAGTTGATGCATAATTCATGTACACAGACATTAAATTTATTGCGGGGTATTGAAATTTGCATTGTGGGGATATATAATTTTACAAAAGGGTTGGGTAGAAGATCCCTTATGGTCCCGAAGGAACTATATATTATCTATATCTAATTAAAAGAAACAATGAAAGGAAGTAGCAACTCTTTTTTGAAGTGATGTTTTGTAGTCCCCATTGGATAAACTCTTTGGTAATATGGTTGCTATATGAAAATCACGTGCCTTGCCATTCTTTTGCTGGTGATGCTGATTGCTTACCCTCCATTTGAGCTAATTATTCAATCAAATTTGTCGGAATGTTGGCGGTTACTCAGCTATTTAGAAAACGAGTCTTTCTTTTTCTTCCTCCCATTTTTGGTCAAGCTGGCTGCTGCTTCTTTTGAAACTTGCAATTTTCATATCCCTAATTATTCAGCAAGGTGTCAATCTACGTACACATGATTTCTAATAATTGGGAGTATTTATATATAAGAATGTAGAAAATAGCCTAAGGCAAAGTCAATAATGAGACACACAAACTTTCAAAATTTTAATTAATTATATTTTTGTTTAAGTACAAGCCTCTCGAAATCTAACAATAACATAAGTCGAATTGTGTCGGACCCTGAATGAAAATAAATTCTTCTCGTTGGCTACTTTTTTAAATCACATAAGTCTGGAGAGATCGAGATCTTATAGGTATGCAACTCTTGTCACACAATCCAACAAACTTGGTTATTAGACTATATATTGCACTGAATTTCAATGATTAGAAGATTAGGAAGTGATTATTATTACTGTCCTAAAAGAAAGAATGACAGGTTGGCAAGCACCAAAAGAAAAGAAGAAATGTGCTAGATATAAAATTACCAGAGAGCTATGGATAATACATAGAAGAGTGTCAACTTGCACTATATATGGAGTAATATATATATATTGATGGAAAGCTGACAATAGGACCAATCAGAAAATCTACATCACATTAATCCGTACCACCCAGCCAATTAAGCACTAAAAATTGATGGTCGGTACGTAGTGCTGCTTCCCCTTTTGCTATAGTGACCTTACCACACGTAGTCATTTTCATTTTCATTTTCTATATATGCTTTTTGTAAAAACCCTAAAAAAAAACACCCAATTCCTTATATAATTTCCTCTTTTAAATTATAGCTAGAAAAACCCAAAATCTAAACGATTTTAAGTTGATTAAGATGAGGCCCTGCTAAAATTGACTCCTAGCTATATAGCTAATGAATTTGAAGTCCAAAAAGGCAAATTTCAAGTCAACTTAATGTACAAAAGCTTTTCATATTGGAAAAATCAACACAAAATATGTGAGAATAAGAAAAACTGTCCTGCAAAAATGTTGAATTAAGAATGCCAAACCGGCATCGGCTTCAAAAGTCTTCCTAATTAATTCTAAGTTTGGATTGTATATATATAGTCAGTGACATTCTAGGACTTTTCCAAAAAAAAAAAAGGTCTACATAAATTCCCATAAGTTGGAAAAACAATGGAAAAAAATGTAAAAGTGAAAGTGATTTTATTGGAAAAAAAAATTAACAGAAATCCCTTTCGGAGGGTCATTTTCTTTGACGTGCATAATTTTCTACTTGTTGACCATGGCATTCTCCTTAATGACTCAGCTTTACTTTGCATTTGGAAATAGAATTGACCTTTCCAGCTCGACCGGAGTACCATTAATTCATATTTATGCCTATGTCGGCAAATTTTTTCATTTTTCTCTTCTTTTCAATTTGTACAAAAAGTTTGAGTATGCATATGTTTTTGAATAATACACATGATTAATGATAGTATTAGGGTTAATTTATGTTAAGATCAATGTGTATGAAATTGATTTACTAGCTAGCCACTGCCATCAATTATTCGATACGTTCGGGAAATCGACCTTACTTAATCGGAATCTGTTTTATATAGGATGATGAATCATTTTGTTTATAAATGATTGCGAGTACGTAAAATTACCATGTAACAATATATTCTCAATCGAGATGAATAATGCATTGAACTGAAATTTTGTATCTCTCATTAATCCTTGATTCAAACAATTCAATCGAACTATTTTATCGGATATTAAAAGCATTTCTGCAAAACATCTAATTGAAGAGTGAGAGGGAGGGAAACTTAGGGTAGAGAGTAAGTACAATAATAAACACAACAAGTGGGTTATAAAAACTTGGTGACAAAAAGTACAACAATGTGAAGCCAAGGAGATGATGGAGACGAAACAAAGAAAGCTAGTTAAGGAAGAAGAGCCATTTGCACCATAGCAATGTGCCTCCAATGAATCGATCTAGTCACACTCGAATTATTTCTGTAGTAATTACTATTAAGCTGTTGAGTTGAGTTAGAGTGAGTTTAAAATGTTTTTCAAATGAAATATTGAATTCAAATCTTATCAATAAAGAAAATAAAGACTAGTCAATTATATATTAAAAGAGTTTCTTCTATTTAACATTTGAAGTGGATTGAATTCAAATTAATCGAAACTCATTCTAGGTAATTAATCCTTAAACCCAAAAAATTTTAAGCTATTTTAATGGATAAAGAGAAGTGATAAAAGGAAGAAAAAAAAAGGATTGGGTGAGTTTTGGGAGAGGGGCCCCATAATCCAGCTCACTTATTGGAATGTCCTTCTCCAGTCTCTCTGGCAAAGTTGGTGGGTGGGCTGACAGTGCCACGTCACTCTCGACAGTTGGAATCTTCTCACCCTTAACGGATGACGTCATCCATATCCAAGTCCTAACACGTGGCATTGTTACAGTGGCACCACATTATCCGTCTATATTTCTTCCCTCCAAAATCCTAGGGCTGATGTCAACACAAACGACAAAATAATTCGAAAAAGAAAATTTTACTTATAAATTATAATAATGTTGTAGTGATAAATTTGGAAATTAAAAGAAAATAAAGTAAAATGAAGCAGTTGGGTCACAATCATGCATGACTTTTGGGGATTCAGTTTCATAATGTCTCTGGGCTGGGCTAGGCTGGATTGCTTGCCTTAATGCTATCCAAGTCTTCTCACTATCCTTGTTTCATTAGCTAATGTCTAGGTTTTTTATACCAAAAAATCACTAAAAAATATGTAGTATATAAGTTTGTGAACAAAAAAAATATTAATGGGTATTTCTGTTGCAAAAAATTATTAGTGAATTTTTTTTCACTAATTCCATAGGGGCGGTAATTTTGTTGTATTGAATGTCTAATAGGTTTTCCCCCTTTGATTTAGTGGGAAAGAAATTGTGAAAATTATACAGAGATGCGGGTTTGAATCTCGTTCTCTACCTTTACTCTCCTTATTATAAAACAAAAATAATACCAAGACTAATATCAAGTGTCGGTCGAGGTGGAAACAAACTCTAACCTTTGATAAAGGTCATGAAAATACAAGTTCGATATTCTGAACACATACGGGAAAAGATTTTACTGTTTATGCTACTAATTCGAAAAGGATATTTGTTTCATCAGATCTAAATTGACATGAAAGTTATATATACATACACACAATGATCGATATATATTAATTAGTACAATTAAATTTATAACAGTAGTATACTTTGTACCATGGTATGTGAACACTTATATGGTTCAACAAATAAGTCGTCTTTGATATGAAAGACTTTGGGCAGCAAAAGTTTACTATATATAGCAACAATTAGTTTGGTTTTTGGAGTTTTTTGTTCATTGCATTATTATTATATAAATTGATTACAATCGATTAAAGTTGACAATGAAAAGCAATATATATTGATCAAGAAAGTTATGTGTATAGTGTATATACATATATGTGGTGATAAGATTTCAAAGAAAAATTTAAATTCTATGTCATTATCAATGATTTAATCATAATACAATGGCCCCCACTAATCCTCTTAATTTCAAACTAGTTGATTGTCACGTGATTGACTATATATATAATAGTTTTATGGAAAATTAAATCTTTCAAACTTTTTCTAACTCTATCTATACGTTAAGGTACATAATTTTTGCTTTTTTCTTCTGATTTAATGCTATAATAACTAACAACTTTTTGAGTAAATTCCAAATAACATCATTCTCTAATTTGTCTCATAACATAAAGTTATTATCCCTTCAAATCATTGTATTACATATATTAATTAATAAGAAATTAGATTCAAGATATTTTTCTTTATAATTCGTATGAAAATGCATAGTAAACAATAAGAAAAGGCCAAAATTAGGGCATAAAAAAGTGATCATGTATAAATATAGATCATAATTAATGAGTTGTAAAGTTTATCAGAAACGGTAGCCAAAGTGTAGTTTTCATAGAGACAGTTGTATGTGAAAATTTTTAAGTGCATGATTGATACTAAGCTGCAGCAACAACAACAACAGCAATAGCAGCCGCTTATAATTGAAAAGAATTAATGGATCGACATTAAACTTTACATAGCAGATCGGTTGTATTATTTGCTATTAGATATGGAGAGAGAAGAATTGAGGATTTTGATACGATTGAATCATCTGGGTGGTGGCCATTTTGATTCTCGACTAATCTGAAGTCGAGTCTCGTCATGTCCGATCATTAAACTAAAGTTAGGGTCTAAAATGAATAACTAAAATTGTAAAGTTACTTGTTACTTTACTTAATGTTAATTAATTTTCTATTAGTAGTATTAAATTGATAGTTGCGAAATCCTAAAAAAACACCCAATTTGGTCCACTTCTGAGATTTTTAGAGTTAGACTCGGTCGGACCAACCATTTTTGTGCGGCTAAGGATAGTCCATCGTATTCGTGCTGGATTTTAGGAAGAAAGACTCCAATTTATAAGACACTATTTTGAGAAAGCAAAAAACTCAAAACTGGCCCATGAGTCCGAGAGAGGGTATCAGTCAGAGATGGGCCAAATTTATATCCCAAGTCATTTATGACCCCAGAAAAGATATTTTTCTATCAAGTTTTACTTACCACTCAAAGCTTAATTTTCCTATATTTTGTCATATTCAATGATCTTCTTGGTGGTGGTGGTGGCCGGTGGTTGAGACTTGGGAAAACCCCTTTTGGCTTAAAGAGATTTCTCACCAACATTCTCAAGCCATAAGTTCAATAAATCCAATTCCTAGTGTCATATCAACTAGCTCGTTCCAAAATCCGCCGGAAAACCGGGATTAAACAAGCATATATAACATAAAGGCAAATTCAGAATCTCTCATTAAGCAAAAATCAATAGCTTTTATAAATTAATGCCACAAAAGAATCCATTCAAGTTACTACACAGACTTCAACTGCTAAAGAAGGGAGAAAATCTGCAGTTTTACCTGCCCCTCGGTATCTCTTTGAAAACATCTTAAATAGTAGGATTAAACAAACAGGCCCCAGTCATATACTTTGAAGTTTGTAACAGCAAGTTTGAAGACTTCAACCATTGGCAGGAATCCGTATGCCGTAGCTGGAGTAGCTAATCCTGCACCAACTGTACTGGCGCTTTCGCTCAAAGGGCTGCAATGATAATAACATAATAATAGCACAATTGTTAAAATGATGATATAAATTAGATGACAATATTTGTAGTCAAACACTTTCAGCCAAATTACGACTTGCCAACAAGTTTAGCTGGAAGAGCCAGGAATTTAACTTTTGAGTGAAAAAGGAAAGGCTACTAGTACAATGCAAATACCAAATTCAACTTCCAACTATTTGAATTACATAGGGACCATGAAAGGATATGATATATGTCTCTTTCTTTACCCATAGAAAATCTGAGAAAGAGCAGTAGTATAGCTCTGACACTTACTTTATGACGATGGGCTCATATGCAGTTATCAGAACATCTGTCCCAACTTCCTTCAGACGTAGGTTTGCCAGATAGACCTGCTTGGTTATCATCAGAAACCAGTTAGCAATTCAAAACAACTAGTAAATAAGAACAGTGAAAACTGAATACACAGGTCAAAATTACCTTGACAATATTTTGTGCCTCTCTTCCTTGCCTTCCCTTCGAAACAGCCTATGGGAAAGTAATAAAATTAGTGATAAAGAGATATGAAATGATACGAGGCAAATATTAGAAAACAAGGTTAGAAGTGAGGGGAGAGCGTGGTGAGCTGGTAAAATAGATAGATTCTCATTTTGCGCACCAAAATGTTAACAAGATTGTTATAGCTGCCTTAGAGAGAGATGCAAAAAAGAAACAGAGAAACTCAGGAACTTTATCCAATCAAACCGGTTATTTTAATCAAGTTGTGAAGCACATAGCTCAGCTTAAGTTTTAACTTCATTAACCACATCCCAGAAAATTTTAAGAATGCAGGTCTAAGTTATCACCATTAACAGTCGTGTGGCATTACACCCTATGAACAATGAAGCAATACTTTATGCACTTCTCTAAGCAAGGGAAATGACATCTAATCTAGGGGCAGATCAATCAGAAGTGAACCACTCATGAACATTGTAGATAAAGGACAAGCACACTAGCAACCATTCATACATGCCTAATGCCTCATAATCTCAAATTCTCATTTCATATTAACTCAAGACAACAAAGTTCAGACATTTTGAACCAGCTGAGCTCTGGCCTCAAAAATGATCTAATCTTAAAAACTCAGTCAAAACATAATGCCATTTCATTAACGAGACAGAAGCAATGGTCTCAACAAGCACATTTAAAGCTAATTAGTATCACCAGATATGATATATACCAGTCAGGCTTTCCAAAACTGCCTAACTATGAAAACGGATGATCACGAGTTCATAATTACAAATTAAAATACAAGTATATGGTAGTCCAACAATAAGAAGAAAAGCTATCCTTATTCTAAAGATTAAAAAGCAAGAAAGGAACATAGCACAGTACTCATAAAACTCATAAAATAAAACTCATAGCACGTAGAATAACACAAGGTAGAGCACAATCTAATAACAATTTCTGATAATGTACGGATCTATAGGCAGCTGCAGCACAATACTGAATGTAGAAACTATAAAGGATGAAAATCTAATCACATACCATTTGGCCAACTGCAGTTGTAACAATGGCTGGGGTGTTCCTGTAATGCAATCCAGGGGCCTCAACCGCTGGTGACTGCTCAAGCAACTGAAACAAATAGAAAAATGAGGAAACACGTTATATCTACGACCCTCTCAAGTGTCAAGCAGTTGCCAAGTAAAACCAATCATGCTTGAACTTTCTTTTGCAGCACCTATCCCTCTCCCTTTTTCCTTTGCCTCTTTCTGGGCAGGGGAAAGAACTTCATATAGTGTAGAACAATTGTTCTGGATGCCATTAACATCGGAAAAGAAACTAAGTAAATATAAAGACAATCACCTCAATGCATAAAAAAAAAAACATTAATCACATTAATCATAGTTATGACGATCTCAGCTACAGCCTAAAGTATTAGAAAAATTTCTTCAATTCAATATGCTTAATTATAAAGCTAGAGCAGCAGTAAAATAAAAAAATAAACATAAAATTCCCAAGAAACCAATACTAGCAAGTTCTTCAAGGAAGGTAATCCAAATATACATAATTGAGAAGGAAGCATGGAGGTTACCGTGAATCCTTCACCGTCTTGTTCATTGGCAAGGTCTTGAAGAAACCAGACAGCACTCCCATTATCTGCAACTTCATGCTTGTAATCTAATAACTCAATGATCAAGCTCTCATCACGAGTCGGGTCCACATATACCTCCTTTAATCCACCAAAAAAAAAACCCCAAAAAATTTAGTCACCCATAACAGAAAATATCCACAAAAAAAAAAAAAAATTGAAAAGTGGAAAACTAACCTGATGATCGGGAACTTGTCTGATGTCACTAACATCCTAAAAAACAATATACGATGTTAATGTCAGAAAGCCGGGAATCAATTAATATTATAATAATAAAACATGAAATGGAAGAAAAATTTCGAAACAGAGTAGAAAAAAACAGTAACCTGAAATCTCAGTGGGAACGTAGTAGAGATTGCTCCACCAAACAAAGGCCTTTCGGAGTACAAATCAGCCGACATGTTTAATTTCAACAAACCAGAAACAGAAAACTGAAAAACCAAATAATTATTGGGAAAAAGTGAAGAATTGACTTGACCAACGAAACAGAAGAAGGGAATCTGTCTGGTTTTCTTGTTTGGAGAATTTTGTAGAAGGCGCGGTTTCGTTGCGCTTTTTTATAGGTGGGTGTTTTTCTGGAGAAGCGTTTAAATAACGCCATGTCTGCTTTGGATTTAAGCTAAATGGTAGGGGTAGAAAGGGGATTTAACTTTCAACGGTTAGTAATAGTCTTAAGGGAATAAACGACGTCGGTTTGAAGAGTTAGTAGAAGGAATTAAAAAAAGAGCGGATGTTAGAAGCTTGCTTCTGAATCAACTATCAGAGCCAGGTTTCGATCCTGGGACCTGTGGGTTATGGGCCCACCACGCTTCCGCTGCGCCACTCTGATTTGTTGATGAATAGTCTATCTTTATATTATATAACTTATTTTTATTGATTAAAAATTTTACTCCTATGATCTATCCACTTCTTTGTTTGAACTAAAGGGGATTGAATTGATAATGTTGTTACCTTTGAAATTAAAATTATGATTCTTAATGAAAAAGTGGTTTCCCCATATATTTTTCAAATGTTTTTCTCATCAAATTAACAAAAATAATTAAATATTTAACCTCTTTTATGATCTCTTTTTTGGTGAACAACTTTATTTTGATTTTTACTAAAGACATTGATTACTTGTATATGGATATGTGAAAGTGGTTCTAACCATCTAAAAATAACAGAGATAATATACTTTCTTTCCTAATCTACCAAGGCGAAAATTTGTATAGAAATTCCATTTTCTTGCCTTTTTGCTATTATAGGAACACATATCATCATATATTGTGTTCTTAATTAAAGAAAATACAAAGTTTGCTATATAGATGCCCAATGGTATGCTTTGTTGAAATAAGTAAAACACTTATCCATCTTTGTCTATGGTTTAATAGGTAATCTATATATCCTATATATCATAACATTTTTTTATGGTTTTGTCAATTTTTTATGAGGATATTTGGTTTTTAAATCCATATTGGTTTTTTTAAAATATTGAAATTAGTAGCTTACCTCTTTGTTGATATATTTTCTTAAAATAATATAATACTAATATAATCAACAAGTAATTGATTAAGATTTACCCCAAATCACCTAGAAGCATATTTTGTTGAATGGCATAACCTCTGTTACTTCAAACATGAAAGAGATTTATGTTAAATCGAACCTGTAAGACACCTTCAAATTTAAAAATGTTATATAAACATTTTATAATAATTGTATTTAACTATATGTATTTTAATTCAGCAACTCCTTACTCGTCTCGTAGTAACAACTAAAAAAATAATTAATTTGTTTAGGATTACAAATTAGTAACTTATATTACTTAAAAAAAAAAAAATCTAATGAAAGTTCATTAATAGAAGAAAATTTTTTCATGGATGGTATGGAATATGGATAGATGATTTTAAATAGGGCCCTTCAGAAGCCCAAAATCCAACCCAAAAGAGGCCCAAAATTAGACGAGTAATAATGTAATAATAATAGCTTAATAGGCATAGCAGGGTCTGCCAGTAAAAGAGGCGCAAAAAGATTAACACTATTGAGTTTGGGAAGTAGAAAACGACTGCGTTTCTTGTTGGTTAGTCAAATAAAATAGTACAGGAAAAAGAAAAAATTAGAAAAAAAAGGAAAAGAGAAAAAAGCTAAAGACAGAGAGAGAGAGACTTCATCTTCTCCCAAACGGCATCCAAAAACCAACCGAAAAGGGTGAAATTTTGCTTACCTTTCTTTCTTCTTAGTCCTTCCTTCCCTCTCTTTATTAATCTCCTTTATATATTAATTCTTAATAATACAATAATTAATTTTCATTTCCAATTTCCCAAACATCTCCTTACTATAATAATAATAAAGTCTTTTAAATTAATTATACAAATAATAATATATATATAATAATTATCTTTTTTTTTTTTGAATTTTCCCCTTTTCTCAGAATCGGATTAATTTCCATCTAAATAAATTTTAATTTTCATTATAGGTTCTTGCTCTACCCTCTTCGTGCTGCCTGCTGCTCAAATCTCCCATAATTTCCCTTTTTATTCATAATATATAAAATTGAAAATCAATCTTTCCATTTTCAAACCCTAGCCCCGCGCGGCAGCGCCTCTCTCTTATACACAGTTTTCGTTTGTGTTTTTTTTTTCCTCGATCGAATGATTTCGTAGATCGTTTTATTTTTTGATCGTTTTTTAGTTTGTTTGGGCGGGTTTTGCTTGGATTCGGGTTTCGGATTTGAAAAAAGGGAAGGAAAGATATGAGTAATCAGAAGAAAAGGAATTTCCAGATAGAAGCTTTTAAGCACCGGGTCGTGGTGGATCCGAAGTATGCAGATAAGACTTGGAACATTCTGGAACATGCAATCCATGAGATTTACAATCATAATGCTAGTGGCCTCAGTTTTGAAGAGCTTTACAGGTTTCGCTTTCTTTCTTTCTATGTATTTAATTTTTTTTTTTAAAATTTCAATTAATTAATTTTTTTATCTGCTTCTTAATTTGTTAAGTTGTTTTTCAAAATTTTCGATCTCGATATTTAGCATTTTTTTTTTAAAATTTCATTTTATTGTAATTATGATGCGGACATGGATATTAGAGAAGTTGGGTGATGTGCAAGTTTTATTAGGGTTTGGTGTTTAAATAATCTACAAAACTAAAAAGAGTTTCTCATCTAGTAAGATCGTATGTAGATTTGCTAGACGGTATTTTGGCTATGAAGTTGTTGAAAGTACTTATTTAATCATGAATTTGGAGGTAATTAGCTTGGAAAGAGTTAATCAGATTGCAGTTGTAGTGGTTTAGTAACTGATACTTTGGAAATGATAATTTTGTCCTTCATTTGGATAAGTTCAATTCTGAATGTTTTTATATTGAGTACATGCAGCTGATTTTATGGTAAAAGGTAGATTGTCTTTATGCTGGTCTAATTGGCAGGAACTATCAGTTGGTTTATGGTGATATACTGTGTATAATATTACATAAGCTTTACCTGTTAACCCTTATGTTTCTTACCAGTTGTGATATGATGATTTGGGTTACACTTTCTAAGAGGGAACTCTATATGAGCTTATGTCATAGTACTTTTTCACGCAGTAGTTGTTGATCAAATGGTTGTGCTTGCAACTAGTTTCCAGATTACATTTGAACTAAGAGAATTGTGTATGTTCAATCATGTATGTTAATTTCTACTATATAATATGCTGGAGCAGAGACAGAGTTAATGGAAATCAAACCTTCGACTCAAAAATTAATGAACTGCATAATATAATATGGTGATGAATTACAAGCTGAAATGTTTTATATGAATTAGTTATTGATATGGTATTTTATGATTCTTTCTGCCTTTCCCCTGCAAGTAAACTGAAGATGATTAAAGTTCTATCTATCTTTTGCATAATTGAATTTATCTTTTAGCATATGGTGCGCATAAAGGATTTCTGTGCTTAGCTAATCAAAGCCATAAGGGTCAGACTGGTTATTTTCTATTCACTCTCGTATAGTTGGATTTTTATAAAGGAAGTTTGCATCTATGCTAGAAATCTTAAAGTTCTGTTCACCAATGGTAACTCCCGCTTTGCTATCTCTAGTGAATTGCACTAGAACTTGTCAAATCTTAGATATTATCCTTATATATTGGCTCTTTGACATCAATTCAGGAATGCATACAATATGGTTTTGCACAAATTTGGTGAGAAGCTGTACTCTGGACTTGTTACAACAATGACTGCACACCTCAAAGAAATATCAAAATCCATAGAGGCTGCCCAAGGTGGTTTGTTTCTTGAAGAGCTGAACAGGAAATGGAATGACCACAACAAGGCATTGCAAATGATTCGTGACATATTGATGTACATGGACAGGACTTATATTCCAAATACCCATAAAACCCCTGTTCATGAGCTTGGACTTAATTTGTGGAGGGACAATATCATTCACTCCAGCAAAATACAGACAAGGCTTTTGAGCACGCTTCTTGAACTAGTACATAGTGAGCGAACTGGTGAAGTTATAGACCGGGGGTTGATGAGGAATATAATCAAGATGCTTATGGATTTGGGTTCTTCTGTCTACCAGGAGGATTTTGAGAAGCCATTTCTTGAGGTTTCAGCTGAGTTTTATAAGGGCGAATCTCAGAAATTTATAGAGTGCTGTGATTGTGGGGACTATCTGAAGAAAGCAGAGAGACGTCTGAATGAAGAAATCGAGAGAGTTACCCACTACTTGGATGCCAAGAGTGAAGCCAAGATAACTAATGTGGTTGAGAAGGAGATGATTGCTAACCACATGCTGAGACTAGTTCACATGGAGAATTCAGGCTTGGTAAATATGCTTCTTGATGATAGGTATGAAGATTTGGGGAGAATGTACAATTTATTTAGAAGAGTTCCTAATGGTCTCTCAACAATACGTGATGTGATGACTTCTCATCTCAGAGAAACAGGTAAACAGCTAGTTACTGATCCAGAAAGGTTGAAAGATCCTGTGGAATTTGTCCAGCGGCTTTTGGATGAAAAGGACAAATATGATGGTATCATTAGCTTGGCATTTAGCAACGACAAGACATTCCAGAATGCTCTGAACTCCTCTTTTGAATATTTCATTAATTTGAATCCCCGTTCTCCAGAGTTCATTTCCCTGTTTGTGGATGACAAGCTTCGTAAAGGTTTGAAAGGTGTCAGTGAGGAGGATGTGGAGGTTATTCTTGATAAAGTTATGATGCTGTTCCGCTACCTGCAGGAGAAGGATGTGTTTGAAAAGTACTACAAGCAGCACTTAGCTAAGCGGCTTTTGTCGGGCAAAACTGTATCTGATGATGCGGAGAGAAGTCTGATAGTCAAGCTTAAGACAGAATGTGGATATCAGTTTACATCAAAATTAGAAGGCATGTTTACAGACATGAAGACCTCCCAGGACACAATGCAAGGGTTTTATGCAAGCCATCCTGAGCTTGCGGAGGGCCCTACTCTAGTTGTTCAGGTTTTAACAACTGGGTCTTGGCCAACTCAGCCTAGTATTACCTGCAACCTGCCCTCTGAAATGTCAGCACTGTGTGAGAAGTTCCGATCATATTACCTCGGAACCCATACTGGTCGGAGGCTGTCCTGGCAAACTAACATGGGGACAGCAGATATAAAAGCTATTTTTGGGAAGGGTCAGAAGCATGAGTTGAATGTTTCAACCTACCAAATGTGTGTATTGATGCTCTTCAACAATGCTGATAGGCTTAGCTACAAGGAGATTGAACAAGCCACCGAGATTCCTGCTTCAGACTTGAAAAGGTGCTTGCAGTCAATGGCATGTGTGAAGGGAAAGAATGTTCTTAGGAAAGAACCAATGAGTAAAGACATTGGTGAGGATGATGCATTTTTTGTCAATGATAAGTTCACGAGCAAATTCTACAAAGTCAAGATAGGAACTGTGGTTGCGCAAAAGGAATCAGAACCTGAAAAGCAGGAGACCAGACAAAGAGTGGAGGAGGACAGGAAGCCGCAAATTGAAGCTGCAATAGTTAGGATCATGAAATCAAGGAGGGTGCTGGATCACAACAATATAATAGCCGAGGTTACAAAGCAGCTGCAGTCACGATTCCTTGCAAATCCCACAGAGATTAAGAAACGGATCGAGTCTCTTATTGAGCGGGATTTCTTGGAAAGGGACAACAATGATAGGAAATTGTATCGGTACCTAGCCTAAAGAAACAGCTTCCACAGATCCCTTGTTTCTTTCTGAAAGGTTAGTGTTGACAATTGAAATTGTACCTTAGTTGGTAAGTCAAAATTTGTTTTATACACTATGCAAGCTCCGTTTGTTTGAATGGATATCGATCGATTTATTTATGCTTTTCCTATATCATGCATCGTTACAGTCTATTACAGATTATATTTTCTCCCATATTTACACCTTCTGATATCTGCTTTTGAACAATCTTTTACCCACTCTTCCACTGCAACCTTCCTGGAAAGACTCTACCCAAGCCCAAAGGACTGACTCTAATTGATTGGTTTCAATTCAAGCCTTTTATAAGACGTTCTGTCAACTGGCAGCCAGACACATTACCTTATTTCCGTGTAAAATTTTTTTTGTTTTCTTTTGAATGAAGATCATTTCCATTGCTCAGATGTTATAGCACTCGAAATCCATGAATTGTGCAGGATTTCAACGGAGATCAATCCAAAATGGACCAATTCCGATCACTATAATCGTTACAGTAGGTTGCTAAAGATGATTTAATGATGATTTATGAAATATTTCCGACACGGTTCCTTGTTCAACACATCTTGCCAGCATTCTCTTTTTTCTTCGTGCTTTCATTTTCTGTCTCGGTCTCTCTTTTGGTTTCTACTATCTTTTTCCCCTTTGCGCCGTTCTTCGACTGTTTCATGTCTGTCTTCGCAAATCTCTGCTTTTCCTCTATTTTCACGGCCGGCAGCAGATGCTAGTCTGACAGAACATGGAGGCATCGACCTTTTTTTTTTTTTTTTTTTTTTTTTTTAGTAAAGCACTTGTTAGGATTCTAAGTATCCACATTCTGGCCAAAAAAAAGTAAGTATCCACATCCAGGAAAATTTAATTGGCTTATTGGAGAAATAGGTCCCCGAATTATATGAAAAGTATCAAATAAACCCCTGAACTTCAATTTTGATCAATTAAACCCCTAAACTCTTTTTTTTTACTAAATAAGCCCTTACTTGATCGGAACACTAACATAATTGGTAAAAAGTCCACGTCAGTATGCCATGTGTCCAGAAACATGGCCGATTATCAGGAAATAAATCCTAAGTTGACATGGCATTTCCTAGTCACATAGCATGCTGATGTTGCCACGTGCCAAGAAACGTGGCTAAACTATCAGGAAATAAACCCCAAGTTGACATGGCATTTTCTAGTCACATAGCATGTTGATGTTGCCACGTAACCAGAAACGTAGCCAAACCATTAGGAAATAAACATTAAAGTTGACGTGGCATTTTCTAGTCACATAACATGCTGACGTGGACTTTTTAATCTTCTGTCCAAATAAGATTTTGTTTGGCAAAGATAGAAGTTCATGGGCTCGATTGATTAAAATTTGAAGTTTAGGGACTTATTTTTCTAATAAGCAAAATTAAATTGTCTTACCATGTAAAGATAATCCACCATAAATATATAAAAATAAAAAAATATACAAGAATTTAGAATCTACAACATATTATATTCAAAGTTTTTTAATCTAACGAAAGCTATATACATAGGCTCCTCCTCCATGTTCAACCGGCCATCCCAATTGTATCCTAAAGCATGAGGACATTCATTTCCCAGAACGTATGAGCAGTTATAAACGAGTTGGTATCAGACACTTTAATGGCAGTTAGGTGCAAGAGTTGATCTCCATTCATCTCCTTTCTTATCTTGAAAGTGTTGCATATAATCTTGAAGCCATCATCATAATCACTGTATAACAAACACAACTTCCCATTTCCCACATTATGAAGAGTTGCAGTTTGAATATTATGAGCAAGTCCAGGGAAGAACATGACCACAAACCTAGTCTTGTTAATCAAATCATATCCATGAACTTGTTTAAATTTAGTGGAGTAAATGTATAGAATGTCATCCATAACCGCACCTGTGTCATTCCAGTAACCAAAGTTTTCATCAATGAGGCTCCAACTGAAATCACGTAGATTGAATGAATAAAGGCTATTCATGTCAGGTTGGAAAAGGATTCTTTTGTCAGTAGGACTAATAACGTGCACAGATGAAAATTCGAGGATTTTTCAGACAAGGATGATCCGGTAAGGAACTCCATAAGTTGTCTTTAGGATCATAAACTTCGGCTAATGGTGTCGGAGTCCGAGACAATGATCCAGGATCAAAAACGCCGCCAAAAACGAAAATCTTACCGTCAACTGCCACAACAGTTGGTAGGTTGCGGTTGGATTTCATACGCGCCGCTTCCCGCCACCCATTATCAGGTTTAAGTGTGTCGAAGTAAACGACACTGTTATGGACGTGGGGAACAGTTATATCTTCATAGCAGACATTTATAGGGTGGCCGCAACAGCCTCCGATGAGGTAGATGACCGATCCCAACGCGACGGCGGATGCACAAACATTAATCGACGACGACTTCGTTTGCAACGAGGGAGGGATTTCCAAAAGGCCTCCTTTGTTTTCTTTAAGATTGAAAGTATGCAAATTGATACAAAAACGTCTCGATTGCTGCCGCTCATAAACAAGGTATACACTTGCCTTCTCATGCTCTGTTTCCTTCTCATTGTAGGACTCGGAGGTCTCAGCCGCGGAGGCGCAGGCGGCGGACACTGCGGTGGAAGGTTTGAGAAACTGGCGGACGGTATGAGACATAGCGGAGGATGTGATTGTTTTTTTCTTTTTCTAATAAACTAGCCAACTTACTTAGCTTTCTTGGTGTCAAAGAAAAAATAACTAGCCAACTTACTAACGAGGAAGACTAAAGGAGAAAAAAAAGGGATTTAGGTTATATGGGCACTTGTTTGTTCTTCTCATTGTATTATCTAAATCCCAACCAAAATTGGATTGTGATTAATAACAGTAAAAGCTTTGGATACATGGATCCTTGATTTCAAAATTGGTATTAGATACAATCTAGCATATATGGGCACATATCATATCAATCCTTTTAACGAAAAACAAAGGTAGGTCAACTCACAATTGCTGCCTACATGTGCAGGTAAAAAATCTCTGTTTCCTCCAAAATCAAATATTGATATATGGGGCCAAAAATATCGGAATTTATGACTCTGAGATGATGATACCTTTCTGAATATCTGCAAACGTCTTAACATCTTTCCCCCACAACCTGCTCATTAAGATCGATCATGAGTATAATAACCTACACGATCACTATTGACAGAGTACATGTAAAGTACCCAAGGATGTATGAAAATGTTTTTCTAATGAGGACAAAGGTCCTTAGTTTCAAATTATGATGAGCTTAAATACAAAATAGAGTATGTAATTTGGATTTTGATAGTAATGTCAAAGAAAAGGAATACCATGAATGTAAAGATAGAGTAAGAAAGTACTTGTTCAAGTAGCAAAGTTGAGTTTACCAGCAATCAATCCCAACAGCATTGGCTCCCATCTTATCTGCTTTTTCATTATCCCCAACATGCACCACCTTGGCAGCCTCCAAACCAATTTGATCTACAATAATTCCAACATCTTTTGATTAATGCTTCAGTTAGGATTATTAAGGATTAATATCTTTGAATTATTTTGGGTTTTCATAACAAACCTAAAGCAGCTTCAAAAATCCTTGCATTTGGTTTTTCATAACCAACCTCTGAAGATATGATTAGAGCATCCAACCTGAAAAGAAACCACAAAAGGTTACAACTCAAAAGTAAAGAAGAATATACCGATAATCCCACACCCTTTCCTTTTAGGCATCTAATTTCAAGGTAGAAGTGGCAAAGAAAGATGGGAGGTACGATTCCAAGGTTTCGATCTCTATTTTTCTTCATGATCCCTTGTTAAAGCATAAAGGACCTAAACTAGGTACAGAATGAAACATCCATCTCAAGTATTATACCTAAGAAGGTAACACGAGTACCAATGTTCATATTTGCAGGACAAGCAGAAACAAGGTTAGTACTGATACTTACAGATCTATGACATTGAGTTCCTTCAATACCCTCCTTAACCGGGTGTCAAAGTTGGAGAGGACAGCCACTTTAACTGTGCTATCAATCACCATATGAGAAAAAACTGGAGAAAAATGTTTATTCACACCAGCGTATTACTATGATTACTTGCGAAAGACAAAGAAGAGAAATACTTGATGAATATGACCTCCAGCATTTTTTAGAAGGAATATCGTTTCATGAGCTCCATCTGGAAGATGCCATGCATCGCCATTCGCATAATGCTGAAAAATGAAGTAAATGAGGCTTCAGGTTCAGATTAAACAATACAACCTATATGGACTTCTGGATAGTCATTTGTAGTTTGATATTGTGGGTATTTATTAGCAACCACATAATATCTTGAAACTCTTTTCATTACTACATTAGTCAGACCGTGGAACACAAAAATGACAATAAGGAAAAAAGAAAAAAAATTGGTGTTAGACCATCACCTCATAGACCTCCTCAAAGTAATCATCATTGGAACAACCAGTGGCTTCAGAAACAACAAGCTTCCAAAATGGCTTCCCATCTCCCTGTCAACAATACAAAACAAAAAGGCGGAACATTGTTTAGTTACAACTTCCGAGTAAATATACTTAATCAGAAGTTAGTTCCAGCAAGTGGCAAGGGAACTCAAGTCAGCAACATAACATCACACTTAATGCATGAAGAATAGAGGAAAGATGCTGCTACTACTATGCAAATTCAATACTTAATGGAACTGATGCATGCACGTCTAAGCGCATCAAAAGCCCCTACTTGAAGAACACATACATCCCATTCCTAGAAAAAAGCTTAGTAAATTAAACAGAGCACAGATTTTATAAAACTTGAGCTTGAACATTTTCCCTAACTAAAGTCAAGAGTATTAATGGAATCACAACTCCAGTTCCCAACACTGACTTGGAGCAAACAATATTCTGGGCAGGAAATCACATATATAAGAGCAAGAAAGAGGATTATAGGGAACCTCATAACGGAGCTTCTCAGGCCAGGGAGCAGCAAAAGCCCTCTTAAACCCTTGTTTTATTTCAGCTGGATCCACTTTCAGACCTGAAAGTAAGTCCAATGCATAAAAAGTTGTCAAATTTAAAAATGGGATAACCAAATTTCAAGTCCTAAACCAAGAAAATGCGATTCCAAAACCAGAGCAACCGACATATAATGGAAAACCCAGATTCAAATTATCTAAATTTAAAACAAAATGGATCAATAAGTAAAAGGGTAGCTGAAAAAGTGACCGTATTTAGCCCCAATGGAAGCGTAAGTCTCTTCTACAGGCTTAGACAATTGCAAGAGAGTGCCTGCAGCGTCCAAAAGTAGCCCATCGTACGCTTTTTTAACCGAATTTCCAACTGCAAAAGATTCAGAATTTAGTAACTTTGAAATTTGAACTGGGTGTTAAACAGAAAAAAAAGCAAAACGAAGGAGAGAGTGGAAAAACCAGAGAGCGTGGCCATGGAAGAACAGCGAATTGGGTTAAGGGCTCTCAAGAGAACATTGCTATGGAAACATTTCGTCAAGCAAGCTTCCATTTTTGGAACCCAACTGCTTCACCTTGGCGATCAATTCTAAGCCAGGAGAAATTATTAGGTGGGTTTGTTAAGTATAAACCATATTTATACTTGGGATTATTACAAAGAAAAAAACTTTTTGGTCAGAATAAACAACAAAGAAAAAAGGCCCAATTTTTTTGTTCCATTTTTGTCTTTTATTCCCTGGGTGAGAAAGTATTCTGGTAGTTGATAAAAGAAATTGGGGAACTCTTTGTTAATTCATGAACAAAAGGTATTTATTTTTATTTTTGTAGCTTTTGGTTGGAACAGTGAAGGCTGGAGATGAGATATTGGAGAAAACTTAACAAATGAAAAACAAAGAAATTCCAGCTTGTTAAGTTCCCTCCAATACTCACTTACAGCCTTGGCAAAGCAAGGAAGCCATTTTAGAAACTTTACTCTGTCTTGAGTGAAGAGGTTGGAGATGAGATATTGGAGAAAACCATACAATTAAATCAAAGAGCCGTTTGGGCATAAATTTTTGTATGGTTTTCTCCAATTCTCACATACAACATCACTCTTTTGCCCACCTAACATGTCAAGACTGGATATGAGATATTGGAGGAAACTAAATAAGCATATAAATGGCTTTTATTAACAGCTTAATTAGTTCCCTCCAATTCTCACATGCAGCATTTACAGTACATCACAAAAGAGAGAGTATGAGTGCAACTAAGAGAAAATGATAGTGGTATTTATAGAACTTGTATGGAGCAGAACTTAGCTTGTGCTCAGAAACAGTTACAAGTTTCAGTAACTAAAACAACATGCATTTCATTCCGGTCGGTACAAAATCTTCAATGGAATTTGCATGTTTTGTTTGCAATCAGAGAAAGTTTGGGTACCTTTCTATTCTTCCCAATACAAAACAGAAAATCCCCTCTCTAGCAAACAAGATAGCATGTGCACAGAGAGTTAAGTCTCAATTGCTGACATATGAATTAGAAACTAAATACCGAAAAAAGCTGTCAACGGAAGCAATCAAAGTAACTAAATGAGGGAAAGAAATTATATTTATCAACCATTAGTTTCTTTATCCATTCAACTTCAAAACAAGAAAGACAATAAATGGGAAGAAATGAGGATATTACAGAGTGTTATCTTTGTAAGAACTAAGCATCTTTTTTTACTATGTATCTTTTTCTTTCTTTTTCCTTCTAAATGGGACTTTTGGGAGTTGATGAGTGGACTTAGAACTAAAAAAAACAAGATATTATAATGGCAGATAAGTCCCAACGTATTTCCTCCTACACCCAAGTAAACTGTTTGCTTGTCTCCAAATCATGCGGCCACCCGTGACTATGAAAGAATTCTATACACTCAAGCCTCATCTTCAGCAGGCGTGTAAATCCATTGATCTATAAAGCTTGGAGCCACATTGGACCATTTCATAAGGCCAAAAAACTTCATTTATTTGGCAGAAGTCTAAATCTGTGAATAGCATAAGACACTCACAGATATCTGAAGAAACTGACCCACTCTTTGTTGCTGCCAAGCTTGAAAAATCCATGAACAGAAGTTCGGAAGAGGAAAGACTTCTGGCATGCTTCACAGCAAACTCTGTTTCTCACATTTAGTGTGAATATCCCTGCATAGGCTGCATTTGTGCTCCCAGAAAACTAGCAAAAATTTTTCTGTAAATGAAAATTTGAGTACTTCAGCATTTAAATACAAATTATGCATGAAAAGTCAACCATATTGCAGCATACCTGATTAGTCAAGGAGGTGGAGGAGATGGAACAGTCCGATGCCTGAATAGCTTTGCTAATGCTCTGCGCTCACAGTCCTGAATAGAGTTATGCGCACAAATATTAATCCTCAAGATAGTAACCTTTATAGTAATATGTTATTCATGAAGTATGCACCATGTTCTGTGCAGCAGAAGAAGAAATAAACATATTTCAATGGAGTCATTCATATGAAGCTTATTTTGCAGATCTCAGATGTCACATCAACCATTTGGTAAGAGATGGCTGACAGATAGTGTACAGTTCAATCATTATATTTAAGAAGCTTTAGAAAGGAAATTACCAAATTTCCACTTAGATGCACAATTAGCAACACTACATGAGTTCACCAAAATGTGCAGTGACAAATATAGGAGTATAACAGACTACAATTTTCTGCAAATAGAAAAGCCACCTTAAACATATTTAGATGAAATGGTCTATCTGGATTCATTCTCCTCAACTTCAAGTAAGTATATCCAAAGCTTAGTTGATCACGTGAGGTAAATCGATCAACTTCATTGAACCACAGGCATGAAAATAAATTTGACATTGGTGTATGCGCCCGGATAATAAAGGAACCTTCAGGCACATCTGCAAGGTACAGTGAGCACAAATCAGTACATGGCATACATGGGAACTAAGAAAGGTAAAAGGAAAAGGCTGAAATTCAAACATTTAAAGACAACAAGAAACATACAACTTGGAAGAGGAGTATTTGGGTCTGAAGGATCAAACTTTGTGAGGCCATCAGATTGGTATAACAAAAACTGTTCATCAATGGCCGTATGGTTGTACTTATTTAGACGCTTATTCTGCTGTACCTCCTCCCAAACACAGTGGCGATCGTAGTGGTTGGAAATGGCATACTCTGCTCTCACCCGCCACAAAAAGAATTCAATGATTAGCATTGGGTCAGTATTAAGTCGCATCTTACTGTCAATCCAAACTGAATACCTGAAATAAACATTAATTATAGTATTTAAGAGACCATGTTGGACTAGGAAGGATAAGCATGAGGCTTACAAACTAGAGATATATTCTTACTTGGCAGAAGGGAAGAGGCGATGTGATAAAAACTTTGGCACCTTTCCAGTTTTCCGCATGTCTAAATAAGGCAAGTTCCTCACAACAACAATTTTCCACAGACCAACATATCCCTTTTCATCAGGATTATGACCTTCTGAAGACAGTTTTGATAGTGTTTGCTCATCCACAAACATAACAAAACACACATTTTTCTTGGAAAATTCACTAATCTGTAACAAACAATAAGATACGGAGCATTACTGGCAGAATAGGAAGTTGTGGAAATTGATTATCCTGAAAATGAAAATATGGCAATACTACGAACTAGGTATGCCTTCACTTCCAATATATTACTGGATCAATATTTAGTTGAGAAAAGGATATCATACAGCAGACAATTCACAATGTATGAGAAGGAAACAGAAGCAAGATCGAACTACAACATCAATCATGCCTTCCATGCATTTCATACAGCAGACAGAAGCCTCCTGACATTGAATTTTGCACAAAAATGTTCAGCACGACTATCCTTCTAAAGCCTTTACAATGCATTCGAATTTAACATAAAATCCATCTTGTTATTTAAATCTTCAAAGATCTAACACTTCTCTATTTAGTTGAAACAAGTGGCATAGACAATATAATATCGTTTACTTTGAAAAGGTTATGCTTACTATAACAGCCATATGAATCATGAATGCACAAAAATGTATCAGTTTACCATAAAAGATAAGACATTTGAAATAAAGATGCTGATGTTCACATCTTTTGGACATGAATAAAATGCAAACGAAGACATTTATAAGGAATGGCTCATATACCAATCTGCTAGTAGGTCTTCTCAGAAAGTCAGAGCTCCCAAAAATGCAAGAAGATACTGCAATCTGACAAGTATTCATGTATGCCTTATCATTTTCACTCAAATCAAACCCAGTGCTAGAAGATCTTGGCAGACCTTTGACAAAACCGCAGTGAATAGTTTGATTCCTTGCAACAAAGGATCCCTCCCTTTCCTTGAAAGTTTGGTAACCTCCAAATCTACTCTCAAGTGAGTTTTCATGCAAAGGATTCTTCTCCCTCTCTACATAATCTAGCGAGAACTGTGTAAAATTCAAATAAACCTTGGGGTCTATAATATAATCAACTTCTGCAGCAAGCCCAACTTCACAAGGGAAATCTGCAAGATAAATACATGAAGAAGAAACAACACTAAAATCAAATTTGTCCCGGCATTGTACTAGAAGAACAAAAAAAAAAAAGAAAAACTGACAACTGTAATATAAGATCAGATAGTCAGAAGCTGAAATGAATAAAGTTTGCAGCTTCAACCTAAACAAGCAGCCATTTACAAATGATTTCAAAGGTTTTACTGAGAAAAAGGCAAATAATAAAAGTATCAAACAACCATATTAAAGTAAGGACAAGCATCTCTTACGCTGCTTCCGACGCTTGCTTTTGGGCGGCGGTGGTGTCACGGTGACATCATTGCTGGGAAGCTTTCTACGTACTTCTTCTTGTGACAAAGGAAGGTTATTTTCTTCCTCATGGCCTGCACTCACAAAATAAATATAAACATCAATTAATTATCCAAAATAGATCAAAAAATCGAAATTTAAGAAAAATAAATGAGCGAAAAGGAAAGCAACGAATCTGACCATTGGAGAGTAATTTAAGGCCAAAGGCAGCAAAATAGAACAAGAAGGAAGCAGCAACAAGAAGAGCCAGAAGCCAACGGAAGAATCTAGGCTTAAAACTACGAGGGAACCTCCTCCCTCGACGAGCCACCCGAAAACCCTGCTCGGTTCGAGCCACCGAGCTCAAAATCGCACCGATTATGCCGCTTCTTCTCTCTTGTAACCATTCGCCATTGTATTTATGCAAAACCATCGTAAAAGAACAAATCTTTCCAATAAAAACCAACACTTCATCATCTCATCTGCCACTAAAACAAAATCGAACAAATTATCAGATCTCTGAATCCACATTGTTCCAAAAGTAAGTAACTCAAATCATTCTTAAAAACTGCAGCTTTCAATTACCTGAAAAGAAAGCGGGAAGCAATTATTGTAGAAGACGATCATTTGATTCTTGTAAGGCTGTCTGAGAAATAACTGTCGGTGTCTTAATCTGGAAAACAACGGATTTTCCACTTTTCCAAGTTCCTTACTTCCTACTAAAACGCCGAGCTTTTTTCATTTCTCTGTCGAAATTATTTCTTCTTATATTCGGCCCAAAGATTGATATTGGGCTTACGTCGCCCAAAATAGAAATACAATGATGGGCTCTATTTGGCCCAAATAAAAAATAATGGGCTTCATGTGGCCCAAAATATAATTGTATTGGGCCGACGTCGCTTTGGCCATCGGTGAGTCTTTGTCTTTGACTTTGAGTAGCGAGGGTGATATCGTTTGTAATTTGTGCGCTGCGCTTTGCGAGAGCATCAACAGAAGAACGGCAATTGTAACAAAAAAACAGAAGAACGGCAATGGCGAACGAGGTTGAGGAACTAATAATCTTCCTCTCTATTCCCTCTCTTCCGGTAAGTTTTCACCTGTTCTTTTTAACCCTTTCGTTTTCCTGCCTATAATTTGCCACAGGTTCGATGTAAAAATCTCGAAACTAAGTTTTGATTTCTGTTAGAGCTTCCGTTTTAACTGGATTTCAAGTTCCATTCTTGTGTTTATTTGTTTGTCAGCACTTAAACAAAGTTAAGATTTTAATTGTTGGGTCATTTAATGCAAGCAAGCCCCATTACTCCACAGCTTTAGTTTAGTTTAGTGTTTTTTTTTCCTTTAAATTTTAGAAAATTTTGGTGTCATGTAGCTTGAATAAGTATACATACTATACTTTTTTAATTGAATTTTCAACTATGGTTTTTGGGATTTTCTTAATACTTAGTAATATATGTTGTTGTGAAATTTTTAGGTGAAGAAGGAGGCTGTTAATATTGTACGGGGATTAACAGGATCTGAGGATGGCTTGCGTTCCCTTTCCAATTATGCCAACTCTCTGCTTCGGTCGTTAACTCGGCTTTTGAGTGAGGATAAGGTGTATTTTTCGTCAATTGTCTTTCCATTAAATCATTATGCTTGTTGATTATTGTATCCAGTGGTTAAGCCAGAAATCTCTTTTTATTTGGTGTCATTTCTATCCTGCTGCAAAAAGTTTGAATCAATTAACACAGGCAGCTATTTTTTTTTTATTTGAAGTGCATTTTTATGTAGTCATTCTCTCATTGTACAAATTTTTGCAGGAAGTTTCAGAACCGGCTGCTGAGGCTCTTGTAAACCTGTCACAAGATGCAAGACTTGCTGCTAAGATGGTTGAAATAGAGATGATTAAAGTAGCCATGGATTTGTTGTATAAGCCTGGCTCTAGCATTACTCGATTGCTGGTTATGCTCCTAGTTAACTTAACACAGTTGGATGATGGTATCACTTCCTTGCTTCAGGTGCTTTTTTCTTGTCCAATCACTCTTTCTAATCCTCTTTGACATCTGTAAATGTATTGGGAAAAAGTCATATTTGTAATTAAAATCGCAACATATATGGGATGTGTTTATTTGTATAGCTCCTTATCTTGTTATTTTTTTTTTTCTGCCTATCCTTGGAACATTAATTGCTCATCGGGGTGATCTTATGTGCCTTTCAGATTGGAGATGAGAAGATGCAAGGACTTTATGTCATGAAGCTTGTGAGATCATTCTGCAGATCCGGTGAAACAGGTAGTCTTTTAATATCTTTTACTTAGCTTGTAGCCTTGTGTGTACACTCTAATCATGTGAAACATTTTATTTTTTAAAGAAAAAGCTTTCTTCCTGTGAGTTTGTTATCTAACAAAAGTAGAAAACATGTTCTTGATTGGTTGAGACACTGTCAATTTTGCAGTGAAAGGCCGCTTGACTTACTTTTGAGGTCATTCTGCTATTAAATGCAGAATTTTCATTAGCAAATGATAAATAACTTCTGCCCTCCCCTTTTCTTTATTCCTTAATGTTTGTTCGTTTGTTGCTCAATAAGAGTTTTACTTGTATGTATCTCTTCCTATGTTGGTCTCACATCTTTTGTTGTACATCTACCAGATGATCCTTTTGATCATGTTGGTTCCATACTTGTAAACATCTCAAAGAAAGAAGATGGGAGGAAAATGTTGATGGATCCCAAGCGTGGCTTGTTAAAGCAGGTTATTAGACAGTTTGATTCAACCAGTCCTTTGAGACAGAAAGGGGTATGTAAAAATGATTAGTGAGTCTCTTCAGTATTTCTCTTATATCATGGACACTAGTTGACTTTTTGTTCTTCTAATTCTTGTTCCTGTTGTCCTTCAAGCATTGTGCTTGGTCCAAGATAATTTGAGAACTCTTATTAACCATCTGGAAATGTTTAATCCTTTCTAGGATCTTTTATTGGCCATATTAGTTCTTTGCATTATTATTATGAACATCTTAGTTCCTTTGGATAATTTGCTACTCTTTCCAATTCTTTTTGATGAATTGACATTCTTCCCAAAGCTATCCTGCTATGATACAACCCATGATTAAGTTGAGATAGGCATCACACTATTATAGGAGCTTAATGGGTTTGGAATTTTTCCAACTGAGAGCTAATACCAAAAAACTGAGGGATATATAGTAGGCTTGCACATGGTTTGGTAGATGAATAATGAATTGACTCCTAGAGAGTTTAATTAGGCTTGTGAATAGTCGCTATTCAACTATGTATTTTAAATAGAAAGGTTGCTTTATTTAAGCTTAAGTGCCCAACTTACACAAATAAAACCAACTCAAGCCTGACTAGACCCTATTCACATAGCTTGCAAGAGGTCACCAGGTTGTTTGCATGGCTACAGGTTTCTGGAACGATTAAGAACTGCTGCTTTGAAGCGGAGAGTCAACTACAAAATTTGCTTTTAATATCAGAGTTCCTTTGGCCAGCTCTGCTTCTGCCTGTTGCTGGAAACAAGGTATTATCTTATACAAGATTCTCGGCAGAGTGAAGCTTTTATCTTCGGTTGGCTTATTTAGAGTGTAACTTAAGTAATCATTTTGTTATGGACTGTGTTTACATACTTTTTTTAACAATTTCTGCTTTGTTCAATAGGATAGTAACTAATAGATTAATGTATTATTTATGCACCTGAAGAAATATGTATCAAATTAGTTTGCAAGTGTTATGACATCATTCCTGATGTTGTCATAGATCCTTCATTAGTTTCTTGGTTATATATCTGGAAAATACTCACACCTTGAAAGTTTTTCCCATTTGTCTTGTGGCTTCTACCCAGGTATACAGGGAAGAAGACACATCAAAAATGCCACCTGAGCTTGGAAGTGCTCTCTCCATTGAGCGTGAACCAGTTAAGGATCCTGAGATTCGGGTTCAAGCACTTGAAGCAATTTACTTGATTACCTTACAGGTCGAAATCAGTGACATTTCCATTTAAACTAACACATTTTAAATCTGTTAATGGATGTTTATATTCTTCAAGCAATTTTAAAGCTTTCTGGGGAGACCACTCAAAGAATAGCTTAGCATTTGCAAGACTGTGGGAAGTTTGTTTTCCATTGAAAATCTTCTGGGGTTTGCTTTTCTGTCTCCACCTGTCAATATTTGCCATTGGGTTGGTCTTGTTACATGACTAATTGTTTCCCTTGTTATGATAGGATCGATCGCTCTAGTATGAATTTACCTTCACCTTCTTCATGAAAGGTATTACATCATAGTACCAAGTATGACAGAAATATTTTCCTTCTCTGCAGGAGGCAGGTCTTAGAGCCTTTTGGTCTGTCAATGGACCAAGAATATTGCAAGTGGGGTATGAAGATGAAGAAGATCCAAAAGTAATGAGAGCGTACGAGCAAATTGGCTCCTTGGTACGTTTCAATCTCTCTGCAAATTGTTGCAAAAACATGTTCTTCTATTTTGTATCACTCATGAATCTGATATTGATTTGTTTTAATCATGAACAGCTTGTTAACAGCAATGGGACAGAAGAACCATCAACAACTACATCAAAATAGCAATTGAATCACATGTGCAAGGGTTTCTGCAGTATTTTTTTATTTGAAACAGTTATCGAAACAAGAGCTACCGGTGCTGAGGAGTCTGACTGCCTTGTTTTCGTTGCAAATGCCTGGTTTTGGCTTAGAAATCTTAGAGGTCAAGCTTTGATTATAGTTCAAGTTAGGTTCTCAATAGACAATAGGCAGTTTATGAATCTGCAATTTGGAAATGTATCCTAAAGTGATCAAATATAAGAATAACTGAATGAAATACACGTATTTACTGTATAATTTATGGTTAGTCTCGGATTATACCATTTTGAATAGCTTATAAAATTGTGTTTCGTTTGGAAAAACTACAAGAGTTGGTTTCTCCTTTCAATAATTATTGAAAAAAATAACCCTCAAAAGGTAATTATTGAAAAATTAAAATGTAATTAACTCAGTAAGAAATCATTTTACAGCGAAATCAGCGGCCAAAATCTCAAATTACGCAGTTAACAAATATTCACTTCACTTTGGCGCCAAAGGATTCCCGGTAAATGCAAATATTGCCATTAGCGCGGGTAAGATTCAAAAAACAATGATGAAAAAAATAAAAAAGAAACGCCAAAAATTCTGCTTCTCCCGCCAACTATGCTAGTTATCTTTCCTCGTGCATTTCTCAGATTCTTCAAAAGGCAATAACGCTTAGCTTCCATCTTTTTTTCCAGAGAGAATTAGGAAAGAAAAAGAAGAGAAAATCTTCAACCCAACCCAGATTCAAAGATGGATCTGTCAGACATAGCGAGGAAGCTTGGCCTGTCGGAACAGAAACTGCTCGTCCGGAAAGCAGCGGAGCTCCGCCGCCTCATCGATGTCCAGTTCGATTCTTCCATTATCGGAGTTGTAAGTTTATCTTTTCATCTGATTATCATTCACTTTCAAAACCCAATAAAATAGTCAAATGTGATCGCATTAATTTGGGTCTTTCCTTTTACCTGTTTGTAGGGAGAAGTTTGTAAGGCTATAATCTGCTTAGAAATCGCTGCTACAAGGTAATCTACATTTTCTTTTTCCCTTTTGTTTATGATTCGATTCTTAAATGTGAAGTAGATTTCATATATAAATATGTATTTGTTATGAAATTTGTAGGTTTGGAGAGGTTATATTTGATAGACAGAAAGCTATCAAGTTGAGTGGAATGTCAGAGAAAGCTTACAATAGATCATTCAATTCATTGCAGAACAGTCTAAATATCAAGTGGGTTTCTCCCTTTTTTTTGTTAATTTAATTCTTTTCATTGTAACGATTTGTTACTAGTTATTATAGTTAGTCTTTGATTAAATTGGAATAAAATTGTTTTTCAGGACAACACTGGATATTAGAGAATTGGGTATTCAATTTGGATGTGTCAGGCTCATTCCTTTTGTGAAGAAGGGCTTATCTCTGTAAGATCCTTTTCTTTTGTTGTGTATTCTTTGATTTTGGTTTTAGATTATGTTCCCTTATTTGATGTTTATGTCAGCTACAAGGAGCGGTTTACAACATCATTGCCTGCATCTAGGCAGGCAAGTGCAGATTTCAGTAGGCCAGTGTTTACTGCTGTGGCATTTTACTTGTGTGCAAAAAAGCACAAGGTAAATTATGAATGATCCTTCTATCAAATGTTTTGTTTATTTCCCATGTATCTATGCATTTCTTAATTTAATTAATTCTCTCTGTTTACAGCTTAAGGTAGACAAGGTTAGGTTGATTGAAGTTTGTGGCACCTCTGAGTCTGAGTTTGCTTGTGTAAGTAGCTACATGTAATCATTCAATTGGTAACTTGTAAATGCTTGATGTCTGTTTGATGTGCTGAGCGTCATTGGCTTGGAAATCTTAATGCAGGTCTCTAACTCCATGAAAGATCTATGTCATGATGTTTTTGGAATCTCAAAGGAAAAGAAAGATCCCAAGGAAGTGAAAGGAAACCGAGGTAGATGTTCATTTTCATTTATCTTAAAACTGTCAAATTGCAATCTTTAGCTGTTCTGACATTCTTACTTCTAATTGCAATACAATATTAATACCATCAGTTCATTTTCAACTCGTCAAGTATGTTTACACATGGTTATGTATTCTAAAATTTGCTTTAATTGTGTTTGCAGAACTGCTAGATGTGTTACCGGAGAAAAGAAAGTTTGAGGATGGTGGTTATTTATCTGATGAAGAACCAGAGGTACTACTACACAATCTTGGATTTTATTGTATTAAAGTTGGATGAGGCTTTGTGATTTGCACATAGGGTTTGATGCAAGTTGTAATATATTTGATCCATTGTGTGTGCTTATGTATGGAAAATTATGAAATTGTTGCTTCTTGATCTGAATAATCTGATCTAGCTTCCATTTACATGATTCAAGAGATTGACTTCACTAATGAAGTCTTGCAACAGTCTGTTATCTTATTAAACTTTGATGGACTATTAAACCTGCTGCCTTGCAACAGCCTTAATTTGTTAGTAATCTAGATAGTTAATTCCATAAGTAGTCTGACTAGCATTTGCAATTTTGAAGAGAAATGGAGCTTTCATAGATCATGTTAAACTTTGGCATTTAGAAGTATTGATAGACAGCTTGAATTTGAGATTCTGTTATTCCAAATCTCGTTTATCGATCTACAAAGTTTAGCACTAAAATGTTCCTCTTGCAGCTTTCAAGTTACAAGCGCCATAAGAAAATGGAGAAAGTTGCTTATCAAGAATGGAAGTCTTCTGTTCTATCATCTAATAAGAAAAACACAAAAGGTAATGAGACAATTCCCCTTTAGTTTTCCATTATAATAAACCAAGGCAATCAAAGGAAACCAGTCGAACTAATCTTTTACATGTCTGTTTTTCTTTCAGCTCCTTGCAAGCGGACCACTCAAACCAGTCTCAACTTTCTGAAGGAAGTTCCTGAGACAAAGGAGTTAAAGGCCGTATAGCGAGGCATGTATTGTTGCCTTCCATTTCTAGTTTTCAAGTTACTTGAAATGATCTTTGCTGAAGTTCATATTAGAAGAAAAAGATCTATAGTTTACATTTTGGTAGAAATGGATTAAAGAAGTTCATGAATTAAGTTATTAGTTCTTTGCAAGGAACAAGAAATGCAAATATTTTTTTGTAAAAATGATCATGTCCATGTTCCAACTGTATATGTTTTTGGTATGCAATGGCTTGAAATAGGTGGCTGCACTTGATACTTCCCATTAATGACTTCAAAACAAGGATAATGCTAAATAAAATACTACTTAAAAGTTGTTAAAAGATCAAATCATACTCTTCTAGTTGATTATGGTTTATGATTATGTATTTCAAACATTTGGCCCATTTTGAATAAATGTTGAACAAAACATAACAGAGTAAAATGTTTGAAAATGTTTGAAAAGTTTCAAGTCATAATTGAGGTTGCCTCTTGCAAGTTGCAAACCCCTCTTGTAACATAAATCCTGTGCAAAATAGGAATCGACTTGAATTCAAGATGGCCACAGCCTGAGGCTGAAAGGCAGAGAGTGGCAGAGGAAAATTAAAGCAATTGTTTGCTGACAAATGGGATGGCAAAATTAAAGGAGCCTCGAGCCCTCCAACCAACCACCGAATAGCCTCTCGTCACCTTGAAGGAGCCGCCACCTGCCAGGAAATTTCTCTCAACTTTCAATTTTCAAATATCTCAATCTTTTTCCTTCTGCCTCACACAGCTGGTCTTGCTTGCTTGCTTGGTTTTATTCCACACGTTTAATTTCATTTCATTTTCCATTTTTTACCATAGTGAAGAAAAGTTCTCCCTATTTAATGTTGCTCACCGACTAACGTGTAAGCAATTAATGAGAGGGTTTATTAAGAGAGAAGAACTAACTAGAAAATGTATTGCATGTACCCACCACAAAATTAAATGAAGTAAATAATTTCAATTTTCAAAACCACCCCATTTTTGAAATGAAATTAGTGAATAAATGAAAAAGCTTTTTTGTTCATTATTGCCAAATTTAAATTAGTGTACTAGTACATAAAATAATGTATTTATTCATACCCCAATCTTTTGTACTCAAAAGAGTGTTTATGACAAAACTTGTAACACATTTAAGAGCTCTTTAAAGAAGGGGTTTGACCTTCAATGTCATCTTATCTGTTCGGTGTAAGTTGATGAGTGGGCAGTTCAAGATTTTCCAAGTGCTTTTAAAGTATTCCTTGGGGCACTGGTTTCTTCACATTGTGTGACAATAGTTTGGGAAAAAAAATATGGGTTTTTCAGTTTCAGATGAATTGTTGGGAACTTTTGTTCCCATTGTTGTTTATTGGGTTTATTCAGGTTTTTACATGGCTTTAGGGTCGTTTGAGAATTATAGGCTGCATTCAAAGAAAGATGAAGAAGAGAAGAACTTGGTTTCCAAAGAGGCAGTCATCAAAAATGTTCTTCTGCAACAAACCATTCAAGCTACTGTCGCCATCTTCTTATATACGGTAAGAGCAACAACTCCCACTTCTTTTCAACTCTTTTAATTGGCTATTTTCAGATAATAACTTTGATTCTTGTTTTGTTTTATTATGTTGGGTTAGTTAATTAGACTTTTGGTGTAATAATTATTGGTTGAAATATTAGGATTCTTGCATGGATTTCATGGTCTCTTTCAAGCTAGTTTTTCTTTCACAAATTGCATGGCAATCAATCTGTTTTCCTGGTTTCAAACTTCGGCCATTCTTTGCACAAAAAAAGATGTCTAATTACTTAGTGCCAGTGGTGTATTATAGTTAAGTTTAAGTTTCATTCATATAGCTTAATTATGATCACTAGGAAGAGCATTTTTTTGTCCTTCCCCTGTTTTGGACCATTACCGAAAGCTCACATGCATGCACCTTTAATAATTTACATGTCGCTTGTCTAAATCAGGCAACTGTGTATTGATTAATTATTATTAATGTAAAACTAGAATTCGACAAAGCTATTAATAACTAGGCTAGAAATACCTAAACTTTCTTTCCAAATAGGGGAAATAAACAAAATTTCTAGATTGGACCACAAAATTCTATTGTGTCCCTATATATCTACCTTATAGTATATGCAAAAGCACAATATATTTTTGTCATTAAGAAAGTGAATTTACAAAGTAGTTAAGATTTGGACATTTGGTGTACCCCGCTCATGTTTGAATATTCCTCGTTGATAAATGATTTGTGATAGACTCGTAAATCTCAAAATAGATTAGAAATTTATTCTGACTTTAGAGATTGGATAACCATTCTCAAAACATGTCAGTGGAATTTCGATCTTATATTTTATTTTTCTCACCTGAATCTTATATTTTATTTTTCTCACCTGAATGCTTGTTGCTATATATGAATAACTTATTGAATCAAATGTTTGGGTGAAACTTTATAATTACACACAATCATGAAGAGAGAAGTATTATATTGAAAAATACAACTATATCCCCCCCACCCCTAATAAATGTGTGTAATTGAATAATCTTGAATTTGTGCAGGTGACAAAGTATGATGATGGGGCTTCTACAACAAAATCAACTCCCCTTCTAGTTATAGCAAGGCAATTCATAATGGCAATGATAATTTTGGATACATGGCAATATTTTATTCATAGATATTTCCACCACAACAAGTTCTTTTACCGACACTTTCATTCTCAACATCATAGGCTTGTTGTTCCTTATGCATTTGGGGCAATCTATAATCATCCATTTGAAGCATTTGTCTTTGACATTATTGGTGGGGCCTTGTCTTTCTTCCTCTCCGGCATGTCCCCTCGAACTTCCATCTTTTTCTTCTCTTTCGCCACCATGAAATCCGTCGACGATCATTGCGGGCTATGGCTTCCGGGGAACCTCTTCCACATGGTCTTCAACAACAATTCTGCTTACCATGATGTTCATCACCATTTTTATGGTGGCAAATACAACTTTTCGCAGCCGTTTTTCGTAATGTGGGATCGGATTATGGGTACTCATATGCCTTATTTACTTGAGAAGAAAGCCGAAGGGGGATTTCATGCTCGGCCACTTAAGAATAATATCAGATCAGCAAAGCCAAAAAACTCATGAATTAGTAAATTCGTGAGAGCTTTTTTTTTTGGTCTAGATAATTAATGTTAATAAGTTTTCGAATCTATTGTAAAGCTTAAAGTTGGATTGTGGCTTGTGACATATATGTATTTCAAGGGAGAGAGTTATGTAATGAAGAAAAGTTAGTTAATTTCCAAAATAATTATGTTATTAGTATTTTAAGAAGAATAAATTTGATTTCTATACACTGATTTGGAAGCTTCCTTCAAACCTACCAAATGGTGCAATGCTTTTGAAAAGTATATAATCCTTCCTCTATTTTTACCATGTATTATGTTTTTTCACATTGCAATAGTTTATGGTAAATTATATAATACACCGGCGGTGGAATTTAGCAGATTACACGAGCGGGTCCTGAAGGGTGACATATGTCCTTTAAGACTAGATTGAAATATTTAAAACTTAATTAATTATAAAAATGGACATGTGTCAACTCCACAACCCACTTGTAGAGTCCAAAATTTACGCCGCCGGTGTATCAAATAATTACCCATAACTTATTACTCCCTCTCATTCAAAATAAGTGAAACACTAGGAATATTACACAGACCAAGGCAATGATTAGTTGATTTTAAATTTAGTAAAAACTTATTTAAAATAGCATAATTACCCTTCAAAAAATTTTATAAACAATTACTTAATAAATCTTCTCTCCCTTCCCAACTTTCCAAGATCACTTAAAAGTTGTTAATTAACACTTAGGGGTATATATGGAAAAAAGAGTAAAATTGTATTGGTTTTGTAATTGTTTCACTTATTTTGAAAGGCTATAAAAGTTGAAATGTTTCACTATTTTGAATAAGAGGGATTAGTTAGAAACGTTTGATAACTTGATTTACTTATTTATTTATTAGTTATTACGGGTACCTTAATTAATTTATCTCGTGCAAAATAATATAATTGATCTCTTAATATAATTGTCAATTGTCACTAGACTTCTTGATGGAACATCGAACTTAATTTATAGTTTTTTGTGATTAAGGTTTAAATCGAAACGTCCTCAAAATAACAATATAAATATCTTAAATAATATCGCCAAAAAAAATATCTTAAATAACATCATCATTATTATTAATTAGGTATGGTAGGGTGTAAATTAGGATTTGATGATGATTCAAATTTGATAAGATTTGATTAGATGGCACCATCCTAGTGGAATCCTAAAATCACCCTTTTTAAGATGATCCTAATAGAATTTAATCTCTTATTATTATCCTTAGAAAAGAAAATAGAATTTTCTTTGGTCTCTACTCTCTGGAAAAGCAATGTCAATTGTCAACCATTGCCATTACGTTTCCTTTACTTGAGATTTAAAAGTCTTCAGCCATACACAGTAGACCAGAATTACATTCGTATCATTTTTCCAAGTCTACAAATCATCCTTAGATTTGACTTTATTTCTTTATCACTTCATTTTTGAACAAATAACAGAAGGCAAATTCCTTTCAGCGACTTAGCTCCTTATTTTGACCAAGTAAAATCTCTTCCCCAACATCCTAAATTCTCAGCTTCCAATTATTAAATATTATCTTCTGAAACATCTCTGAGTTATTATAAACAAGTTTAAGGAAGAAGCAAGCAACTTTTAACGGGTTTTATTTGTAATTCAGTGCTTTTGCTTTTGTCTTGATCGCCATGGAAGTTGCTAATTTCTTCAAGCTCACATTAGAAGAATTTATTGGGGCAACCATGCCGATCGTTTTGTATTGGGTTTATTCATGGATGTACATGGTTTTAGACTCTTATTATCCCAATTACAGATTACATCCCAAACAAGACGAAGACGAAAAGAATTTGGTGCCCAAATCTACAGTCATCAAAGGCGTTCTTTGGCAACAACTTCGTATGTTCATCGCCAACATCCTCTTGTTTATGGTATGAATTCTTGTTCTTTCTCTTCTTCTAATTATTCTTTTGGTTTAATAGACATTTTTCAATTCAACTTGTAAGAAAAGGATAAATTAATCTTTAAATTTCCAACTTTTTCAATTACACGCTTGAAATTATAGTTTCATCCCTTTTAGACGGAAATTGGAACGACTCCATTAGATTAGATTTCCGTACAAATTCCGTCCAATTGTTAACGAAATTGTAACAATTTCCGTCCAAAGAGGGATAAATATGGCTGAGATTGCAAATTCACACGTGCAATTGAAAAATTGGAAGTATATCAAGTTTTTACAAATTAACCCTTTTTGGATGGAAATCGGTATGGACTCCATTAAATTTATATACAAATTTCGTTCAATTATTAACAAAATTATACTAATTTCCGTTCAAAAAAGGATAAATATGGTTGAGATTGCAAATTCAGACGTGTAATTGAAAAATTGAAAGTTCTCAAGTTTTTACAAATTTCTTTTGTTTATGGCAACAATTTAATTGTATTATTATACTTTAGGCGACAAGAGAATACAACGATGAGGCAGCAGAGCCATTTTCCTTCTTTGTTATAGCTAGGCAATGGATCGTAGCAATGCTAGTTTTGGATACTTACCATTATTTTCTTCATAGAGCCATGCACCAAATAAAATTCTTGTACAAAAACCTCCATTCTCACCACCACCGTCTCGTTGTTCCGTACACTTATGGCTCCATCTATCAACACCCCATTGAAGGGTTCCTTTTCGACATCGTTGGTGGAGTTTTGTCCTTCGTCGTCTCCGGGATGTCCCTTCGGACTTCCATCTTTTTCTTCTCTTTCGGCACATTGAAAAATGTCGATGACCATTGCAGCATGTTGCTTCCCGGAAACCCTTTTCATGTCTTGTTTCAAAATAGCACTGCTTATCATGATCTTCATCATCAACTTCATGGTGGGAAATACAACTTTGGGCAACCATTTTTTAGTCATTGGGATAAGATTTTGGGTACTTATATGCCTTTTTCGATTGAAAAGAAAGCTGATGGAGGATTTGAAGTACGGCCGAGGAAATTAGATTAATTGCAAGTAAAACTTGTTCATTGGCCTTACCTAGAATATTATTGTATTACTCTTTTTTATTTTGGTTTTATTTGATTTATTTATTTTTATTTATAATAATGTTAAAAATCTACTAGTCCATAGTTAATACTTTATGTAAATTGAAATAGATATATATTTTTAATAATTAATTGAAACGGAGTACTTTTTTTTATTAGAAAACACAATTATTATTATATAGTATAGTATCTTCTCTAACTAATTAAAGGTGATCTAATGCTTATATAATATATACATCAACTTTGAATTTTCTATAATATTCCAGTCAAAATTATAACTGCAGTCTTTTGAGAATACATTAATTTATTATTGACTTATTGTGTGCTCTCATAATACAAAGAATAGTCAAATTTGAAAATGGGATATTCCAATTGGATATACACTTTATATATGCAATTTGCTCTTCAATCTCTCAATCTCTCATTCTCATCATTCTTATAAATTGAAGAATAAAAAGGGGCAAGATTAGGGGCATAGGTTCAAGTTCAACACTGTGATTTTTGCATATGTGCTGCAAATGGCTGCTTTGGAGTTTTTATTATCAGATGAATTGTTGGGGGCCATCGTCCCGGTTGTGATGTACTGGCTTTATTCAGGTATTTACATGGTCTTAGAGCCTTACTCCCAAAATTACCGGTTGCATTCCAAGAAAGATGAAGATCAGAAAAATTTGGTCTCCAAAGAGGCAGTCATCAAACGTGTGCTTTTCCTTCAATTCCTTCAAATCCTCTCTGCAATCCTCTTGTTTATGGTATGGGTAATTTCTTCTCATTTTCTTTATCATCAACTTGTTTTAATTTCACTTACTGTCCTATGTGTAACGGGTCCAAAACAAATTCAAGATTATCAAATTCAAATAATTTCGGGTTGGGTTTAGACTATTTCGAATTTGGGTCATTTTAAATTCAGGTTCAATCAAATTTGGGCCGTTAATTATTTTAATCAAATAAATGGATTTGGTTGGACTTGGACTCCTACTAATTCAGAAGGATTCTCGGGTTCGGGTTCATTTTGCCTCATATGTACCTCAATTTGTTGCAGGTGACAGGAGGAAACATTGGAGCTGGGTCATCTACAACACAATCATCTTCCATATTTGCCATAGCTAGGCAACTAGTCATAGCAATGGTGGTTTTGGACACTTACCAATATTTCATCCATAGATTTCTATACCACAACAAGTTCTTATATAGATACATCCATGCCCAACATCACCAACTCGTTGTTCCTTATACATATGGTGCTCTTTACAGTCATCCACTCGAAGCATTCCTTGGAGAGACGATTGGGGCATTCGTATCCTTCGCAATCTCTGGAATGTCTCCTCGAACTGCCATTTTCTTCTTCTCCTTCAGCACCATCAAAAATGTGGATGATCATTGTGGGATTTTGCTACCGGGAAACCCATTTCATTTACTCTTTAGAAACAATACGGCCTATCATGATATTCATCATCAACTTTATGGTGGCAAATATAACTATGCGCAGCCATTTTTCGTCATGTGGGATAAAATTTTGGGTACCCATATGCCTTATTCGATTGAGAAAAGGGTCGATGGTGGCTTCGAAGCTCGGCCTCCTAAAGATTATTATAAAGAGGATTAGTGAACCAATTTTCACTACGTGTACGAACTATGCAAAGTTTCATATATTATATATGTTACACATGGTTATGTTTATTTTATATTTTAAGTGTGAGAATAAATATAGACTATTATGTAAAAATACTTAATAGATACTAGTAATTTATCACGTGTCCCACATGTGGGGTTGGAGTTTTGATTGAAACATATTTTAAGTTATATATTATATAATATAATGTCAATGTTAATTTTGAAAAGATTAAATTTCTCTAAATTTTTAGAGATTATTGATAATAAATTAATCAAATTTTTGTTTCATATTTTTTAATTAATTTTTTAATTAAATCGAAATCAAGATTTAGATACTCATAAAAACAAATCCTTAAATTTAATATGCTTGAGATTTGATTAGATAATATAGATATTTCAAGCAGTCTTGACATAAAAAATATGCAAAACTGAGCTGGTGCCCGGAATGCGTTTTTAGCCAAAAACCATTATGGTAAAATGACCCGAAAGATTTTTCCTCAATTTTTGACAAAAATACTCATAAAATATATATAATTCAACGCCAAAAAGATTGTAGGACTTTTCACGCTTCCAATATCGTTTTTCATATTTTTTCTGAATTAATTTCTAATTAAATCGAAAAAAGATTCAAATGCACGTAAAAACAAATCCTTAAATTCAATGTGGCTGAGATTTGATTAGATGAAAAAAAGATATTTCAAGGAGTCTTTATGCCAAAAACTATGCAAAACTGAGACGAGGCCCCGAAACGCGTTTTTACCCAAAAACCGTGATGCGATTTCGGCTAAAAATTGACCCGAAAAGTTTATCCTCATTTTTTTGCCACAATACTTAGAAAAAATATAATTCAACGTCAAAAAAATTGAAGGGTTTTTCACGCTTCCAATATCGTTTTTCCATGTGTTCCGAATTTATTTCTAATTAAATCGAAACAAGATTCAGATGCTCGTAAAAAGAAATCCTTAAATCTATTGTGGCTGAGATTTGGCTAGATGAATATAGATATTTCAAGGAGTCTTTCTGCCAAAAATCATGCAAAACTGAGCCTGGACCCCGACACGAGTTTTTAACCAAAAACCGTGATGATTAGTACACGAATTCAGCTAAAAACTGACCCGAAGAGTTTTTACCCAACTTCTTTTTTCAAAATATTCAGAAAAAATATATAATTCAACGCCAAAAAGATTGACGGGTTTTTCACGCTTCTAATATAGTTTTTCCATTTTTCCGAATTAATTTCTAATTAAATCGAAACAAGATTCAGATGCTTGTTTTACAAATCCTTAAATCCAATGCGGCTGAGATTTGCTTCGATAAATATAGATATTTCAAGGAGTCTTTACGACAAAAATCATTCAAAGCTGAGCTAGGGCCCTGGAACGCATTTTTAGCCAAAACGGTGATGAGTAAACAATTTCGACTAAAATTTTGCAAAAATTGACCCGAAAATTTTTTCCTCAATTCTTTGCCACAATACTCAGAAAAAATATATAATCCAACGCCAAAAAAATTAAAGGGTTTTTCACGCTTCTAATATCGTTTTTCCTTTTTTTTTCCAAATTTATTTCGAATTAAATCGAAATAAGAATCAGATGCTCGTAAAAAGAAATCTTTTAATCCATTGTGGCTGAGACTTGGTTAGATAGATATAGATATTTCAAAGAGTATTTCTGCCAAAAATCATTCAAAACTGAGTCAAGCCCCGAAATGCGTTTTGAGCCAAAAACCTGTGATGGTTAGTACATGATATCGGCCAAAAACTGACCCGAAAAGTTTTTCCTCAATTTTTTTGCCACAATACTCATAAAAAATATATAATTCAATGCCAAAAGAGTTGAAGGGTTTTCATGCTACTAATATCGTTTTTCCTTTTATTTTCCGAATTTATTTCGAATTAAATCGAAACAAGATTCAGATGCTCGTAAAAACAAATCCTTTAATCCATTGTGGCTGAGATTTGGTTAGATGGATATAGATATTTCAAAGAGTCTTTCATCCAAAAATCATTCAAAACTGAGTCGAGGCCCCGAAACGCGTTTTTAGCCAAAAACTGTGATGGTTAGTACATGATTTCGGCCAAAAACTGACCCGAAAAGTTTTTCCTCAATTTTTTGCCACAATACTCGAAAAAATATATAATTCAACGCCAAAAAAATTAAAGGGTTTTTCACGCCTCTAATATCGTTTTCCTTTTTTTTTTCTAAATTTATTTTGAATTAAATCGAAACAAGAATCAGATGCTCGTAAAAAGAAATCTTTTAATCCATTGTGGCTGAGATTTGGTTAGATAGATATAGATATTTCAAAGAGTCTTTCTGCCAAAAATCATTCAAAACTGAGTCGAGCCCCGAAACGCGTTTTTAGCCAAAAACCGTGATGGTTAGTACATGATTTCGGCCAAATACTGACCCGAAAAGTTTTTCCTCAATTTTTCGCCACAATACTTATAAAAAATATATAATTCAACGCCAAAGAAGTTGAAGGGTTTTTCACGCTTCAAATATCGTTTTTCCTCTTTATTTTCCGAATTTATTTCGAATTAAATCGAAACAAGATTCAGATGCTCGTAAAAACAAATCCTTTAATCCATTGTGGCTGAGATTTGGTTAGATGGATATAGATATTTCAAAGAGTCTTTCTGCCAAAAATCATTCAAAACTGAGTGGAGGCCCCGAAACGCGTTTTTAGCCAAAAACTGGGCAAAATGCTCAATTTGGAGCCAAACGTTTGTCGCGATGCTCGATTTGGGGCCAAACGTTTCAATTGTAATAAAATGGGGCCAAACATTTTCGGGGTTGCTCAATTCGGGGCTTTTTCAAACGGAAATGAGGCGGTGCCAAACACGTGCTGTTAAAGGAGAGTGAAAGTGACACGTGGCTAAAAGTACTGCCACGTGGCTAAAAGACCAACTGACGTGGATTTTTTGAAATTAGTTTAATAAAAATAAAATAAATTTCTTTAAATTAAAAATTATCCTAATTTCTTCTCAACGGAACACCTGCCCAGAAAAGACAGCCAACCATGCCACCGTTGACCACCACTAGCTACTACCGACAACCACGTCTCCCAATGACAAAATCTCAAACAACACAATTAGAAAAAAAATCCCGCAAAACCAAGCCAAATAAATCCAACAAATCCGAGCCATATCATCATCAAACAAATCCAACCAAATAAAATTTACAAATATCTCATTTTCACCCAACAATATCTACATGAAAAATTGAAACATAATCTTGACTCTCTCTTAGGAAAAGAATTGCATAAAAGAAAATAATTAATAAATAAAAATGGTAGCTTTTGAGTTTATTTTATTTACTAGGATTGAGAAAAAGCAACCAAAGTTGAGAAAGAAAAAGAAATTAATAACAGGAAAAAAAGAAGAAGAAGAATTAATCTTCACGTCTCATCTCTTTGGTGGAGTAGATTGTGCCTTGTATCAATTTGGGAGTCTTGGAGTGTTGGGGATTGCATATAGCTTCTAACAATACTCAAACTCAAAAGCAAGCAACATTATCCAGCTTATCTCCAAAGATCAAACTCCATTATATTATATAGTATATCAATCTAATAAGGAGAAGAAAGAAAAAAAAAGGAAAATATATCAACCAGAAAGAAAGTATTATTTAGATTTGTTTTGGTAGAAAAGAAATCAGGAAGGTCTAAATAAGGAGGTATAATATAATTATAACAAAAAAAAGGAATAAGAATAAGAAATTAAATTTAAAAAATAATGGAATTAGAAAAAATGGAAGCTATAGTGTAGTTGGAACGGAAAACCAAGACTTTGAGAAAGACAGAAGGGGGCGAGCAAAAACCCAATTAGATTAAACACCCATTGAACATGATAGTAATAAGTCAGCACCCATTGAACTTGATAGTCATGGCAGAAGCCCATAACTGGAAACACTTAAGAAATCAACTTTTGGTAGAACATAGACCTTGGGTTCATATTTGGGGGTTTTGGTTTAGGGCAATTTTTTCTAAAATTCGAACCGTGGGAAGGTGTTAACTAGGGAGGAAAGCAACATAGTTAATTTTGAGACCCATCTAACGGCTAACTTCACCGGATCGGATGATTGAAGCTTGCGATTTTAAATTAGTTTTTGGACTAGATTTAGATGGGTTTTCTTCATGGCTTTGCTTGAGAAAGAAAGAGACATGAAGAAGGGTCAAATCACTAATGGAGCATGGAGCAACACAAGAAATAAAGGTAGAATCGGCGGCTAGGCTATGGAGGGTTGGGTCGTGGAGGAAGACAGTCGTGAGTGAGGGAGGAAGAAAGAAAAAAAGGAAAAAGAAAGAAGAAGAGAAAAATGAATAAAGAAAAAGAATTAAAAAAAAAGGAAAAAAGAAGAAGAAGAAAACACGTTAAAAAAAGAGAGAAGAAAACACGTTACTTACTGCAAATGCCACGTAGGATGGTCAGTTAGACTTAACGGCGCGTGTAGCACAAATCCTAATTTCCGTCAAAAAAAGCCCCGAATTGAGCAGCCCCGAAAACGTTTGACCCCATTTTATTACAATTGAAACGTTTGGCCCCAAATCGAACATCGCGGCAAGCTTTTGGCCCCAAATTTAGCATTTTGCCCAAAAACTGCGATGGTTAGTACATGATTTCGCCTAAAAACTGACCCGAAAAGTTTTTCCTCAATTTTTTGCCACAATACTCATAAAAAAATATATAATCCAATGCCAAAAAAAACGAAGGGTTTTTCACATTTCTAATATCGTTTTTCCTTTTTTTTTCCGAATTTATTTTGAATTAAATCGAAACAAGATTCAAATGCTCGTAAAAACAAATCCTTTAATCCATTATGGTTGAGATTTGGTTAGATGAATATAGATATTTCAAAGGGTCCTTTTGCCAAAAATCATTCAAAACTGAGTCGAGGCGCCGAAACGCGTTTTTAGCCAAAAACCGGGATGGTTAGTACATGATTTCGGCCAAAAACTGACCCGAAAATTTTTTCCTCAATTTTTTGCCACAATACTCAGAAAAATATACAATTTAACGCCAAAAAATAGAAGGGTTTTTCACGCTTCAATATAGTTTTCCTTTTTTTCCGAATTTATTTCGAATTAAATCGAAACAAGATTCAGATGCTCGTACAAACAAATCCTTTAATCCATTATGGCTGAGATTTGGTTCGATGGATATAGATATTTCAAAGAGTCTTTTTGCCAAAAATCATTCAAAATTGAGTTGAGGCCACGAAACGCGTTTTTAGCCAAAACCGTGATGGTTAGTACATGATTTCAGCAAAAAACTGACCCGAAAAGTTTTTCCTCAATTTTTTTGCCACAATACTCAGAAAAAATATATAATTCAATGTCAAAAAAACCGAAGGGTTTTTCACGCTTCTAATATCGTTTTTCCTTTTTTTTCCCGAATTTATTTCAGAATTAAATCGAAACAAGATTCAGATGCTCGTAAAAACAAATCCTTTAATCCATTATAGCTGAGATTTGGTTCGATGGATATAGATATTTCAAAGAGACTTTCTGCCAAAAATCATTCAAAACTGAGTCGAGACCCCGAAACGCGTTTTTAGCCAAAAACCGTGATGGTTAGTACATGATTTCGGCCAAAAACTGACCTGAAAAGTTCTTCCTCAATTTTTTGCCACAATACTCAGGAAAAATATATAATTCAACGCCAAAAAATTAAAGGGTATTTTCACGCTTCTAATGTCGTTTTTCCTTTTTTTTCCCAAATTTATTTCGAATTAAATCGAAACAAGAAGCAGATGCTCGTAAAAACAAATCCTTTAATCCATTGTGGCTGAGATTTGGTTAGATGGATATAAATATATAATTCAACGCCAAAAAAATTGAAGGGTTTTTCACGTTTCTAATATTGTTTTTCCTTTATTTTTTTCCGAATTTATTTCGATTTAAATCGAAACAATATTCAAATGCTCGTAAAAACAAATCCTTTAATTCATTGTGACTGAGATTTGGTTAGATGGATATAGATATTTCAAAGAGACTTTCTGCCAAAAATCAGTCAAAACAGAGTCGAGCCTCGAAACACGTTTTTAGCCTAAAACCGTTAAGTTAGTACATGATTTCGGCGAAAAACTGACCCCAAAAGTTTTTCTTCAATTTTTCGCCACAATACTCAGAAAAAAATATATAATTCAACGCCAAAAAAATTGAAGGGTTTTTCATGCTTCTAATATCGTTTATCCTTTTTATTTTCCGAATTTATTTCGAATTAAATCGAAACAAGATTCAGATGCTCGTAAAAACAAATCCTTTAATCCATTGTGGCTGAGATTTGGTTAGATGGATATAGATATTTCAAAGAGTCTTTCTGCCAAAAATCAGTCAAAACTGAGTCGAGCCCCGAAACGCGTTTTTAGCCAAAAACCGTGATGGTTAGTACATGATTTCGGCCAAAAACTGACCCGAAAAGTTTTTCCTCAATTTTTTGCCACAATACTCTGAAAAAATATATAATTTAACGCCAAGAAAATAGAAGGGTTTTTCACGCTTCAAATATCGTTTTTCCTTTTTTTTTCCGAATTTATTTCGAATTAAATCGAAACAAGATTCAGATGCTCGTAAAAACAAATCCTTTAATCCATTGTGGCTGAGATTTGGTTAGATGGATATAGATATTTCAAAGAGTCTTTCTGCCAAAAATCATTCTAAACTGAGTCGAGGCCCCGAAACGCGTTTTTAGCCAAAAACCGTGATGGTTAGTACATGATTTCGGCCAAAAACTGACCCGAAAAGTTTTTCCTCAATTTTTCGCCACAATACTTATAAAAAATATTTAATTCAACGCCAAAGAAGTTGAAGGGTTTTTCACGCTTCAAATATCGTTTTTCCTCTTTATTTTCCAAATTTATTTCGAATTAAATCGAAACAAGATTCAGATGCTCGTAAAAACAAATCCTTTAATCCATTGTGGCTGAGATTTGGTTAGATGGATATAGATATTTCAAAGAGTCTTTCCGCCAAAAATCATTCAAAACTAAGTCGAGGCCCCGAAACACGTGTTTAGCCAAAAACCGTGATGGTTAGTACATGATTTCGGCTAAAAACTGACCCGAAGAGTTTTTTCTCTGTTTTTTGCAAAATATTTAGAAAAAATATATATAATTCAACACCAAAAAGATTGACGGGCTTTTCACGCTTCCAATATCAGTTTTTTCATTTTTTCCGAATTAATTTCTAATTAAATCGAAACAAGATTCGGATTCTCTTAAAAACAAATTCTTATATCCAATGAGGCTGAGATTTGATTCGTTAAATATAGATATTTTCAGGAGTCTTTATGCCAAAAACCATGCAAAACTGAGACGAGTCCCTGAAACGCATTTTTAGCCAAAAACCATGATGGATAGTACACGATTTCAGCTAAAAACTTATTCGAAAAGTTTTTACTTAATTTTTTGCCACAATACTCAGAAAAAATATATAATTTAACGCCAAAAAAATTGAAGAGTTTTTCGCGCTTCTAATATCGTTTTTTCCATTTTTACCGAATTTATTTCTAATTAAATCGAAACAAGATTCAGATGCTCTCAAAAACAAATCCTTAAATCCAATGTGGCTGAGATTTCGTTAGATAGATATAGATATTTCAAGGAGTTTTTATGCCAAAAACCACACAAAACTGAGACGAGGCCCTAAAACGCGTTTTTT
>AWUE01018141.1:0-20598 GCA_001974825.2 Corchorus olitorius
CTCATCTCCAGCTTCCTTCAACAACCTTAACCCTAACCTATTCGGTACGACTCAATCATCGTTATTGCAGAGATTGGCTAGATTTCGTGATTTATAAGACTGAATTCAAGGTTTATTTTGTTAGCCAAAGACTGATTTATAAGACTGAATTCATTCAATTATAATTATCTTTATCTTCTCGCTAGATTTCATGAGCCGATGGTTGAATTAGTTTTGGCTTTTAACGTGAGGAAATTTGGCTTTTTTTTTTGTTGCAGAGCTCGGCTCCTGCACGAAGGGGACTTGGTCATCGTAGACCGGTCGTCGGACTTCGTCTCTTTCATTTGCTAAATCAAATCTCTTTGAGCCGAATGTTGATTTGGGGTGTCCTCTGACGTTGCACCAGTTAAAGTGAATTGGGTTTGGGGGCTAACAAGCAAAAGGCCCCAAGGCTTGGTATAATTCTTTTCTTAGAAAACTACACATCATGATATTCTAACTTCTAAGTTTAGCTTTATTTGGAATTTGTGCAACAAATCAAAGACTACACAAAGCTCATATGGAAGCAACAAACAATGTGTTGAGATATATATCATACAGAAGAGAGAATTAGGCAAGTATTACAAGTTTGAGATAAAGGAACACAAATTGCAAAACCAAGACAAATGAATCTGCCTTGTATATACTAACTTTTATATAAGCACTAAAAAAATGAGATTACAAACAGTGAAATAAATTTCTTCCACTCGGTTCAAATATTTGGAGAGACAAACACTTTTTACCAGGTAGGAGTTGCATTGATCAAGTAAGAAGCTACAAATACAATAGAAGTCGTTCCTTTGTAAAAGATACAAACATGTTATGCACCTACTTTACTATCTTGAGATTCATAATCTAGAAACTGAAAATCTGACAAAATAGGAGCGACCGCCTTCCAACAGACTAGCATGGTTGCAAGCAAACAGTAAGCCTATGAAAATAATGAAGTCTGGTTTTGTGCCACTAGCAATCATCTGCTAGTAGAACCTTACAGAGTCCTTTTCTTTACCATTCTGGGCATAGCCGACTATTATTGCAATCCAAGTTATCACATCCTGAATTTGCATTGAATCAAGTACTTTCCCTGAATCATTTAACAAAAAGGAGCTTTCTAGCTTCTGTTTAAGTTGAACAACTATAAGGCCGTCATAGAAATGCCTTGACTCAACTCTCTTGCTTCCTGAAAAGGAAAAGATGATGGTCAGCACACAATAAACCTTTATATGAGTATTATCTGAAATTCCAAAAAGTGAATGAGGAACAAATATAATATAGAACCAAAATATGATTTTTGTTTTAATCATAGGCATTGACTAAACAATATAGAATCTATAGATCTCTGTTGTCAAAAAAAAAAAAGAATCTATAGATCTCAAAATCATCACAGCTAAATACCACACAAAAGGCATCTTCCCCTTCTTTTGAAGGTATGGCATTATATATGTTTATAAGGCTAAATATTCATCTATTAGCATTGGCGTATTGCTTACCCAATTCTCCATTTAAGATTAACATTTAACCAGCTAATATATATAATAATTAAATTAATAATAAAAGCAAATACTTTTCTCAACTAAACGCAATCATTTAAGTCAAACATCCCACACACAGTTGCTAGCAAATTGATCAAACTGAGACTAGAATCAAATATTGACTAGAGTTGCATTGTTTACCTAGATCCTCTTGAAACAACTATATAAAGTTCAATAACTTCATAATTCTTCCTATCCGTAATTTTTAGTTACCGATATCAAACTTTTCATGCTCCAAAATGACTATAATGCTAGGAATAACCCATTTCATCTCCCTAAATGGGATACATGGAATACTACAAAATGAGAAATTCTACAGCTTAACCCAAATCTTTAGAGAGAAATTTCAATTGAATTCTCAAAACTTATGACCACAACGCAACAGTAGGATGCAATATTAACCAAATGAAATTGCAATTTTTTATTTTGGAATACGGCCTCCCAATTATGTATGAAAATGTATCAATGGGAGATCGGTATAATGAACCCACTAAACTTCAATCAAAATCTGAATAAAAACCCCATAAATCCAATCAAAATAACCAAATCAAACATCAATCTACGGAAAGAAAAAAAATTAATTACTAAAAAAACCTAAAAGAAAAGACCCTTACCACGTACTTCCCCTCGATCGCGCTGAGAGAGAAACGAAATCTAGCCAATCTCTGCAATAACGATGATTGAGTCGTACCGAATAGGTTAGGGCTAAGGTTGTCGAAGGAAGTTGGGGATGGGATGGAGACGATGAGGCGTAGAAAAGAGCAGATCGTGATTTGGCTTATGCTGAAAAATTATAATTTAATTTAATTATTAAAAATAATTCTTGTAATTTATTTAGAAGGACCTACAAGATTTTGGGTTTTCTCATTAATGAGGTGGCATAATTCTATGGCCTGACAGTGTATGGCCTCTATACACTGACAGTGCATGGAATATAAATCCATATATATATATATATGCCTTACTTTGCTTGAGAAGAGATGTCAAAGGTATCTGGCGCACCTCAAGATAGATAAATTGATGATTGTCTTGGTTTTTTTTCAATAATAGTTCTTTTTGCCTCACCAAATTTTACTGCCTTGCGTGTCATCTAGTTTAGCCCGACCTTCAATAGAAACAAATCTTAAAGGGTAAGTCTTCAAATTTATTACATTTATTGTAATATGGTATTAGTAGTTGTAACTCTACCACTTATGATGGGATCATTTGATTATAACAATGGCGGATCCAGAAATATTTTTTAGAATGGACACAATATCTCCTATACATAAAATTAATTAAAAAATATTACTAAAAGTATTATATTAGAATACAAAAGAAATGGAAAAAATATCATTCAAAATAAGCCTTGTAATTGTTTTCTTCTAAATCTCATGTGTGGATCTTTTCTTTACGGAATGAATGGTTATTAGACTATAGTCTATGTCTACTTTAATGAGTTGATCAATTGAAAGTGGGAACCCATAATCAAAAAAGGGTGGGCATTATACAAATTTGTATATAACATATAAAGAAATTAGGAGATTGGGGGTGGACCCGTGTGCACCTTCACATATATATATATAACAATTTAGTGGGGCATGTAACTTTACTAATTTTTTCAATACATTAATTGAATTTGTCATCTTCACCTCCATCTCAAATTATCTGATCCTTTTGGGTCAAAAGCAATTCTAACTTTGACTCTTAATTATAAAAAAATTATATAAAATTAAATTTTTAAAAATTATGTTTTGATTAAGTTAAGTCTTAAACTTTTAAAATATAATTTTTGAAAATTTGATTGCATATATTTCTTTTGTAGGTCAAAAGTAGATTTAGTTTGATCCAAAAGAGTTAGATAATTTGGGACAGCGAAGTATCAATTACTAAATATTTATTACAAAAATCTTACTATAAATAGAAATTCCAATAACTTTAAAATACCTAGCTAGCTAACCCACTCCTTAGCAAAACACTTCGTGATTACTAGTTGAAGGCGCCATTTAATATTTTTCTTGACCTATATTTTTCCTCCTCAATCATGATATATAATTTCCAACACCGCTAATAGAATTTACACACATAAAACTAGATCTACTATTTTTTTTATTCTTTCTTCCACTCGGAAACATACAATACAAATTAGTTCTTGCTTATACATGTCAAGTCTAATTCGGCTACATACAAATTAATTTCCCAAACGTCTACTATCTTTGGAAAGCAATTCTATCTTTGACTGAATCTGACGCATGCAGGAGCCAGCTGCTGGAAGCTGCTATATACTATCTTCTTATACATGTGGAATATATATATTATATAAATAAATTGATAGCGGTCCCATTGTTCTATTTCCTTTGGTCAAAAAAAAGCCCCTCACCATTCACCAACTGACCATTTATCAATGATTTCAAAATTAGCACAATGCGGCTACGACCTTCCACTCTTAGGATAATATTTTTTGTTACTTTCTAGTTTCTATGTGTAGAGATTTTGGTTACTAAGTAGTGCGTAAATCTTGTTCTTTCTGATTTGACCGTAATTAATTGCTGTCGCAACTCGCAATCCTTTTTAAGTATATTACTTATCAATTCAAGCCCTCTAATAGTAATAATTGAAAAATATATAGGTACTCTGTTTTAAAAAAATGAAGTTGACAGCGGGAAATTTCGTTAGCCAGCTCTATTGACCCTTCAAAGCTCTGTTCTTCTACTTTATATAAACCGAAGAACACTAGAAAAGAGGCAGTGAGCACCTAGCCAGCATTGGGATTTTTTTTGGTTACTAATTTAGTAAGAAATTGTTTGTAGTTTTTGATCGAAATGGATGCTCTTGGGTTTCTATTATCAGATGAATGCCTTGGGGCTATCATGCCGGTTGTTGTGTTTTGGGTTTATTCAGGGTTTTACCTCGTTTTAGAGCCTTATTGTCACAATTATAGATTGCATTCCAAACAAGACGAAGATAAGAAGAATTTGGTGTCCAAATCAACAGCCATCAAAGGTACCCTTTTGCAACAATTCCTTCAAGCCGCCGTCGCCTTGCTCTTGTTTGTGGTACGAAAAAAAACTACTTAATCTCTCTTTCCTCCATCTTCTCTCTCTGTTTCTTTGATTTTTTTACTAATGTTGTCGTACTATATTGGGTCCCGATTAATCCGAAGTCGAATTGCCTGTGATCCTATTTGGGAAAACTCTAGTATTTTAGCTATTCATATGATTTAAACTCGAAATCTTACTTAAAATCATATATTGAATTCTTTCCACTCAACTCAGCACATGTTAGTTTTGTCTCCTTTTCTTTTTACCACATTCGGTATTTCAGAGCTTCGTTCTGACTAATCCGAATTCGACCCGCGTCAGACACGTGATTTGGTGGATGAGTCTACCAAGCAACGAGGCTGATAGGCTTGGTTTTGCATTGCAGGTGACAGGGCCAAGTGAAGCAGAGCCATCGACAGAGGAGCAATCATCTTCCTTCATGGTTATAGTTAAACAAATCATCATAGCCATGTTGGTTATCGATACATACCAATACTTCGTCCATAGATTACTTCACCACAACAAATTCTTATACCGTCGCCTCCATTCAATCCACCATCGGCTCGTTGTTCCTTACGCATTTGGTGCACTTTACAGTCATCCTTTCGAAGCATTTCTCTTCGACACCGTCGGTGGATCCTTATCTTTCCTCATCTCCGGCATGTCTGCTCGAACTGCCATTTATTTCTTTTCCTTGGCCACCATTAAAACAGTTGATGATCACTGTGGATTAATTCTCCCGGGAAACCCATTTCATATCTTGTTTAGAAACAACACTGCCTATCATGATCTCCATCATCATCATGGTGGAAAATACAACTTCTCGCAGCCATTTTTTATCATGTGGGATAAAATTATGGGTACCCATATGACTTATACACTTGAGAAAAGAGTTGAAGGGGGTTTCGAAGCAAAACTTGCTAAAGATCTCAAGGAGCAATAATTAGTTCTCTTTTGGCTTTGGTGGAGGATTATAATAATTGCCTAATTGGTTTAATTATTGCTACTAGTAGATTATTTGTACCAAAAATTAAGTACTACCATTTACTATTTTCTATGTAGCTAGTTTTATAACATTTGCTTTCTGTATAATAGGCGGAAGAATAAATGATTTAATTTGTATCCAAAAGGAGCTGTTAAATATCAATATTTCAGAGAATAAAGTATGAATTTACTATCTAATATAAAGATTTGATGGAAATCTCTTAGCAATCTCATCATTTTTACAAATATTTAATTTTGACAAGAGAAAAAAATGTTATTATGTGCCCTCTATACTTTCTCTTTGTGTTCATTGGACATTAATGATGACCCATGATGAAATTGCTCTTTTGAAATTGAAATGTTTACTACGTTTGCTTAGCGAACATCACTACACCCTTTTTGGTACAAGTGAAATCATCATGATTCGAAGTTAATATTTCTACTCATATTTCATTACTTAAAATTACGGCCAATAATTCACGCTATTAGAACAAGAATGCACACTAATTAATTATTTTTTTGATAAAAACTTTCTTAATTTTTTACATGATTCTAGATATATTGAATAGAGTTTACAAATTAATAGAGTTTTTATGAGGATACAACATTTGGAAGTTTCATTATAATTAAATACATCTCTTTATAGTCTCAAATATCTAATGAGAGTTTACAAAGATAAACCACTATTTTCATGAAGGTAACAAGCTAACAAACCCCATAAAGGGGCACCAAACTCACAGACAATGTGGCACAATACCAACATGTAATTTACATGAAGTTAAATTTGAATCTGAAATATAATATAAGTTTCAGGGAGCATGCAATTACCATCGAGTTAATCATTGAGTTAAAGGCTCAAGTGCAACTTAATAGAGTTCATTATTAATAAAATAGTAGTATGGTTTACATAGTATATATACTATATTGAAATATTTTAAAGAAGTAATATGCATATATAAAATACTATATTGAAATATTTTAATAAATAGTAGTGTAGTTTACATAGTATATATACTATATTGCAATATTTTAAAGAAGTAATATGTGCATATAAAATTGATCATTTTCATTAAAAGTAAACAACCATATACCTCCAAAAAAAGTAAACATTCATAGAAGTAATCAGTCTTTAGTAATAACTAGGTATAAGACCTGCGCTTTGTTGCGGGCTCGAAAATTTTATGAAGGGATTTTTGTTAATCAGAAATTTGGATAAAAATTATATGATATTAAATAAACCGTCAATCGAAACCAGAAAATATCGAAAGACTTTTTTAAAATTGAAACATAAAAAATAATTTTTGAGTCCTTCATAAATTACCTTAATTGGACAAATAGAAAAAAAAAATAAAGCGTTAAATCGAGTAAGATAGAATTTGTAAAGGACTAAGTAGTATAAAGTAGAAAAGTTTGATGGTCATTTGATAAATAATCCGAATAAGAAAATTGTTGATGGAGATCTTGAAAACATAACAATTCCCTTTTTATACCCTTAATGAAACTCATATATTAAATTTAGCTTTTAGGTCCTTCATGAAAGTCGTAGATCATGCAATAACCTTTTAACCAACACTTGAATAACATTAATCGGACATGTGAATAAAAAAATTATATGATATTAAATAGACCGGCAATCAAAATCACCAAATTTGGAAAGATTTTTTTGAATTGAATCATAAAAATTGGCTTTTGAGCTCTTTATGAAAGTTGTAAATCATGAAATTGCCTTTTAATAGACACCTAAATCACCTTAATCAGACAAATAGGAAAAAAAAACCTAAAGCGTTAAATCGATTTGTAAAAGATTAAATTGTGTAAAGTAGAAAAAAATGGAAATAATCCCAAAGAAATTTGGGTTGATGGAGATGGGACCCACCAAGGGTATCTTTTTCCAAAAATTCCCAAAATACCCTTAATCATTAACTCAAATTACAAAAAAAAACAAGCTTGAAATGATGAAAATACCCTCCCAATTTGTGCATGAATTCATAAGATCAAATCTTTCATTGGTTTTTTTGGTATTTTCACTTCCTATTCCTATTGTTTTGTTATAATTACATATGGGGTCTTGGGTGGCATATCTATAACGCTAAGTCGGTAACAATTTGACAAGTCAATTCGAGTTTAAGTCATTTTGAATTTGAGAGAATTCGGGTTTGACACTCAAGTTACTATAAAGTATATAATTTTAATTTTATACTTCCAAACTCAAAAGTCGAAACAAATGGTGAGCACCGTCTAGTGGCCGCAGACAACGATATTGTTGTTTTGCTCTGTTTTTTCTAATCGAATTTTACCATTTATTTATCCACTAAAGATCAAACTTATTATGACATTATTACATCATCTTCAAGAAATCTGGAAAAAAAATATACCATTCCTCTATCAAATCACAAGATTTCACTATCTATATATTGGACCAAATTAATTCTTCTTCCATGCCTCGACAAATCAACATAGCCCTCCTTTTGTTCAAAGTGATAAGCTCCCAGTCAAACTATAAGCCTCCTTATTAGAAAAAGTAAGATTCAAATCCAATCTTTTTGCAACTATCAATTAAGGACAGCAATCACTTAAATGGAGTATATAAAACGGTCCAAATATGCTGAAAGAAGCAGAGTCTTAGTTTAAAACTTCAATAACCAGTCAAAACAAACATCCACGATTATATTTAAAAGAAAAAACAAAAACAAAAATCAACCTGATAATGCACTATACAATGAATTGTTGTCCGAGAATAATTGAAGAAGAATAGTTTAAAAAGACTGCTAACGGCAGGGCAACGACGTCCATGCGCAATATTAGTCATCAACCGCTATTGACTCTTCTTCAATATTAATTTTAAAGTCTTTTTCTCAAGTGTTTTTTGGTTATAAAGTGAAGAACAGAGTGTTTGTATATTCACCATTATCAACTTGCTTTGATTTTTTAGTTTTCTCAAATTGAAATTGTTGCAGTTTGATCAATTTGAGATGGATTTTTCTCTCAACTTGTCAGACGAAGTTCTGGGCACTTTCATGCCCATTATTCTGTATTGGGTTTATTCAGGGACGTACATGATTTTGGGTTCTTACTTACACAGTTACAGATTGCATCCCAAGAAAGACGAAGATCAGAACAATTTGGTTACTAAATCAGCTGTCGTCAAAGGTGTTCTTCTCCAACAATTCCTTCAAGTCCTTGCAGCTTACTTCTTATACACGGTAATGATTAGCCAAGGGTCTCTCTGTTTTTTTCACTTAATTCTGTTTGGCCAGTTTGAGTTGATCAGCTCTGTTTGTTCCTTTTATTTCACTTAAATCTAACATGTTGAAGTGTTAACACGTTCCTGCCTTGTGTTTAATTAGTTACATATGGAAGTGTTTAGTTATGATTGCTTCCCTAATTTCGGCCTTCAAACTTCGATTTTAGGCACTTTGACCTAAACTGAATGGAATAAACACAACTTTGTGTCGTTAGCCATGTGATCAATTTCGGGTTATTAGCATTTTTGCCCTCTGAATTATGGGCTAAAGACAATTTGTCTCCTAAACTAAAATCGAGACAAATTGCCCATGACTTTCCAAATTCAATATAATCTGCCCCCTCCGTCTGGTGGTAGAATGTATTGAATTTGAGAAGTTCAGGGGGAAATGTCCTGAATTTGGATAGGGGGACGAAATGTCCTGATTTGAAGTTAGGGGGAAAAACGTTATTGACGCAATAATTCAGATGGCAAAAAGACTAATAATTAAGCCGATCAAATTCTATCTCGAGGGTCAAATTACACATTAAATTTTTTGTTTTTCATTTTTTTTGCAGATGCTAGGAGGAAGCAAGGATGGGGCTCCAAGAGAACCACCTACCTTCATTGAAATGGCTAGACAATTTGTTGTGGGAATGCTTGTTATGGACACTTACCTCTATTTCCTTCATAGATACATGCATCACAACAAATTCTTATACAAACACCTCCATTCTCGCCATCACCGGCTCTTCGTCCCTTACGCCTTTGGCGCAATCTATAGTCATCCATTGGAAGGATTCCTCTTCGACACGGTTGGTGGAACCTTAGCCTTCGTCATCTCCGGCATGTCTCCTCGAACTTCCATCTTTTTCTTCTCTTTCGGAACCATCAAGGCCGTCGATGACCATTGCGCAATGGTGCTTCCGGGGAATCCATTGCATCTCTTCTTTAGGAACAATGCTGCCTATCATGATATCCACCACCAGCTTCACGGTGGCAAATACAACTTCTCGCAACCATTCTTTGTCATGTGGGATAAAATTTGTGGAACTTATATGTCTTATTCGGTTCAGAAGAGAGCCGAAGGAGGATTTGAAGTTATACCTTCGTCTAAAGAATGGAAGGAAGATTAATTAGCTATAGATTATTGCTATTACTATATATATCTTAATTAAATAAATTCCTTGTAGATTGAGATGGTGAATTATACTTATTAAGCACCCGGCTTGGAGAATAAATGTTTGCTTAATGCAATAGAGAAACTGCATAATTTGATATCTAACTAAGAGAAATAAAATTTTTGTGTGTTTGAGCACAACTGTTTTATTTGTTCAAATTGGTCCCTATAAGTACTTGAATGCGAAATATGGTAAATTTGATCCTTAAATCATGAAATCAAAACTTTATGTACATAAAGTTGAAATTTTCATACGTGAATCACATGTATAAGACTAATTAACCCAATTTTAGTAAGATTTTTGTCTTCTATGATTTATTTATCTTAGATTATTATACGAACTAGGCAAAACATATGCCACATAATTAAACATGTGGCTCTAACATTTTATATCCTCTCAATCAATTTCATTGGGGTCCAAAAATTTTCGTATCAAACATTATTGAAAAATAAGGGACCACCTTGAAAATAAAAACAAATAGTGCAAACACTGCTTTCAGATGAAAAGATGCAATGGTCTGATATGAATAATTGTAAGTTGGAAATTACACCACTCATGAATTTCCCATTTTTTCATTCCTACAATTGATACTACTCTTGAAAAAATGAAAAAAGATGTTTCATCCACAAAACAAAATTAAAATGATGTTAGGGAGCTAAAGTCGAAATTGCGGTCACTTGCCCTTATAGCAACATTTTTTTGTTTTGGCCTCATTAAATTATGGAAAAAAGAAACAAAAGAAAAAAGAAAAAGCAATTTTGATTTATTGGTATGGCCAAATATTGTTTTCCCACAACATGTGTTCTTATAAAGACACTTCGAATCTCAGCCTCTCATAATCAAGATTTTGTTGTTCTCTTAAAGCATTAAATAAATTTGGAGCTACATACAATCAACCACCAAAGGCATTTGGTTGTACTATTTACAGTTAAATACAAATAAATATGGTAGGGCCAATTTTCCCCCATTATCAACAGATGGCTTCTTCACAAGAATCACAACATATACATCTCTTTCCATTTAAAAAAATAGTATAGTCCATTTCAAACAGTAGCTGCCCCTCCAATCAATTTCTGTCTCCTCCTCCTTAACTTCAAAATTCTTTTGATTTTAACAATTACCTACTTTCAATTTGTTATTATACATTGCAATCCTCTAGCGTTGACACATGGCGTATCCATATAACGACACATCGACTAGCTATATTGGTGCCACGCGCATCTTGAGGGGCTACAAAATTTCAAAAACTTAGAAGATAAAATTGTTTGAAATAAAAGTTGGATGATCAAATTCTCAGCTTCTAAATAGTTGAGGGTTTAGATATTTCTAAACTTCACTCTTCATTATTCTTCATCATTATTACTGCGGATTACTCCCTCTCATTCAAAAATAAGTGAAACATTTTAACTTTTAAAAATTAAGGCTGTAAAAGTTAAAATGTTACACTTATATATCTTCATACCATATATATTTTTTTGAAAGGCAGGCTCATTGGTAAAGAACCAACAAAGCCTCAGGAGAATATAATCAAGCACATATAAAAACAGTACGAGGATAAGCAATACTAATTAATTACAAAACATATATCATTTATTTCAGTTTGTCTTTTTTTTTTATTCTTTTTACGTTTAAAGATTGGCCACACACTGCTTATTCATGCATGTGATACATATATGTCCTGTTATATGTTTTGTTTTGGTTCCAAAAGAATGGGACATTGTCATACACTTCGTGCAAATTACATAATTTGAGGCCCTGTGACAAAGTATTGCTTTTGAAAAGTTAGTATATTAAATGTTTGATCAAATTCATTACATAATACGGATTGATCAAGTTAAAGAAATTAGATGCATGAAAAGAAAGATCATGACTTACGTACACACATCCTATAGATGTACATATATAGGAAATTACATTCTTTTTATAAATAATGTTAGAAAGAAAATTTATAAAATTTTAAACACTTTATTGACCCGAGATTAGTATCTATTGGGTTAGTTCTCTTGGATAGTGGGAGGGTTTAAATAGTTAAAATCTTATAAATAAATGTGCTTCCAAAAATCAAACTTGTGTCTTGTTTCCTTATCATTGATCACTAGCTAAGTAATGGATATAATTTTCTAGGTGAATTATGATAAATGTATACTATATTTTCTTATCATGTATTAGTAATTTATCACGTGTTACACACGTGGGGTTGGAGTTTTGATTGAAACATATTTTAAGTTACATATTATGTAATAAAATGTCAATGTTAATTTTGAAAAAAATTAAAATTTTCTAAATTTTTAGAGATTATTGAGAATAAACTAATCAAATTTTTGTTTCATATTTTTTGAATTAATTTCTAATTAAATCGAAGCAAGATTTAAATACTCGTAAAAACAAATCCTTAAATCCAATATGTCTGAGATTTGATTAAATAATATAGATATTTCAAGGAGTCTCGGCACCAAAAATATGCAAAACTAAGCTGGGGCCCGGAATGCATTTTTAGCCAAAAACCATGATGGTAAAAATGACCCAAAAAATTTTCCTTAATTTTTGGCAAAAATACTCATGAAATATTTATAATTCAACTTCAAAAAAAATTGTAGGACTTTTCACGATTTTAATATCGTTTTTCATATTTTTTTAAAATTAATTTCCAATTAAATCGAAACAGATTCAGATGCACGTAATCCTTAAATTCAATGTGGCTGAGATTTGATTAGATGAATAAAAATATTTTAAGGAGTTTTTATGCCAAAAACCATGCAAAACTGAGACGAGCCCCCGAAACACGTTTTTACTTTTTAGCCAAAAATCGTGACGTACACGATTTCGGCTAAAAACTGGACCGAAAAATTTTTCCTCAATTTTTTGCCACAATACTCGGAAAAAATATATAATTCAACGCCAAAAAAATTGAAGGGTTTTTCACGCTTCTAATATCGTTTTTCCATTTTTTTCCGAATTTATTTCTAATTAAATCGAAACAAGATTTAGATGCTCGTAAAAAGAAATCCTTAAATCCATTATGACTGAGATTTGGTTAGATGAATATAGATATTTCAAGGAGTCTTTCTGCCAAAATCATGCAAAACTAAGCCTGGACCCCGACACGTGTTTTTAACTCAAAACCGTGATAATTAGTACACGATTTCGGCTAAAAACTGACCCGAAAAGTTCTTACACAATTTTTTTTGCAAAATATTCAGAAAAAATATATAATTCAACGCCAAAAAGATTGACGGGATTTTCACGCTTCTAATATCGTTTTCCCATTTTTCCGAATTAATTTCTAATTAAATCAAAATAAGATTCAGATGCTCGTAAAAACAAATCCTTATATCCAATGTGGCTGAGATTTGTTTCGATGAATATAGATATTTCAAGGAGTCTTTGCGCCAAAAATCATGCAAAATTGATCCGGGTCTCCGGAACGCGTTTTTAGCAAAAAACCGTGATGGTTAGTACACGATTTCGGCTAAAATTTTGCAAAAAACTGACCCGAAAATTTTTTCCTCAATTTTTGCCACAATACTCAAAAAATATATAATTCAACGCCAAAAAAATTGATGGGTTTTTCACGCTTCTAATATCGTTTTTCCTTTTTTTCTAAATTTATTTTTAATTGAATCGAAACAAGATTCGGATACTCGTAAAAACAAATCTTTTAATCCAATGTGGCTGAGATTTTGTTAGATAAATATAGATATTTCAAGGAGTCTTTATGCCAAAACCATACAAAACTGAGACGAGGCCCCGAAACGCGTTTTTAGCCAAAAACCGTGATGATTAGTACACAATTTCGGCTAAAAACTAACCCGAAAATTTTTTTCTCAAATTTTTACCACAATACTCATAGAAAATATATAATTCAACGTCAAAAAGATTGAAGGACTTTCACGCTTCTAATATCGTTTTTCCATTTTTTATGAATTATTTTCTAATTAAATCAAAAAAAGATTCAGATACTCGTAAAAACATATCCTTATATCCAATGTGGCTGAGATTTGGTTCGATGAATATAGACATTTCCAGAAGTCTTTGCGCATAAAATCATTGAAAATTGAGCCGGGACTCCGGAACGCGTTTTAAGTCAAAAACTGTGATGGTTAGTATACGATTTCAGCTAAAATTTTACAAAAATTTACCCGAAAAGTTTTTCCTCAATTTTTTGCCACAATACTCTAAAAAAATATATAATTCAACGCCAGAAAAATTGAAGGATTTTTCACTTTTTCAATATCGTTTTTCCATTTTTTTCCGAATTTATTTCTAATTAAATCGAAACAAGATTTAAATGCTCGTAAAAACAAATCGATAAATCCAATGTGGCTTGGATTTGGTCCGATGAATACAGATATTTCAAGGAGCCTTTACGCAAAAAATCATACAAAACTGAACCTGGGCCCCGGAACGCGTTTTTAGCCAAAAAAACCGTGATAGTTAGTACACGATTTTCGACTAAAATTTTGCAAAAAAGCTGACCCGAAAAGTTTTCCTCAATTTTTCACCACAATAGTAAAAATATATACAATTCAATGCCTAAAAAATTAAAGGGTTTTTCACGCTTCTAATATCGTTTTTCCATTTTTTTTCCGAATCTATTTCTAATAAAATCGAAACGAGATTCAGATGCTCGTAAAAACAAATCCTTAAGTCCAATGTGGCTGAGATTTGGTTAGATGAATATAGATATGTCAAGGAGTCTTGGCACTAAAAATCATGCAAAACTGAGTCGAGGCCCCAGAACGCGTGTTTAGCCGAAAACTGTAATGAGTACACGATTTCGGCTAAAATTTTGCAAAAATTGACCCAAAAGATTTTTCCTCAATTTCTAGTGAAAATACTCATGAAAAATATATAATTCAACGCCAAAAAAATTGAAAGTCTTTTTCACGCTTCTAATATCGTTTTTCCTACTTTATTTCCAAATTAATTTATGACTAAATCGAAACAAAGATTTAGATGCTCGTAAAAACAAATTCTTAAATCCAATGTGGCTGAGATTTTATTAGATGAATATAGATATTTCAAGGACTCTTAGCGCCAAAAATCATGCAAAACTGACTCGGGGCCCCGGAACGCGTTTTTGGCCAAAAAACTGTGATGGTACATGATTTCGGCTGATATTTTGCAAAAATTGATCCGAAATATTTTTCCTCAATTTTTAGCCACAGTACCCATAAAAAATATATAATTCAACGCCAAAAAGTTTGAAGGGCCTCTCACGCTTCTAATATCGTTTTTCCTATCTTTTCTGAATTAATTTCTAATTAAATCGAAACATGATTCAGATGCTTGTAAAAACAATGCCTGGGATTTAGTTAGATGAATATAGATATTTCAAGGAGTTTCAGCACCAAAAATCATGGAAAATTGAACCGGGCCCTGAAACGCGTTTTTAGCTGAACACCGTGATGATTATTACAAAATTTCGGCTAAAATTTTGTAAAAATTGACCCGAAAGATATTTTCTCATTTTTTAGCCGCAATACTCATAAAAAATATATAATTCAACACCGAAAAGATTGAAGGGCTTTCATGTTTTTAATATCGTTTTTCATATTTTTCCTTAATGAATTTCTAATTAAATCAAAACAAGATTCAGATGCTTGTAAAAGCAAATCCTTAAATGCAATGTGGCTAAGATTATATTAGATGAATATAGATATTTCAAGGAGTCTCGGCGCCAAAAATCATGCAAAACTAAGCCGAGGCCCCGACACACGTTTTTAGCCTAAAACTGTGATGGTTAGTACACGATTTTGGCTAAAATTTCGCAAAAAGTTACCCGAAAAAATTTTTCCTCAATTTTTGGATAAAATATTCATAAAATATAAATAATTTAACACCATAAAGATTGGAGGACTTTTCACGCTTTTAATATCATTTTTCATACTTTTTCTGAATTAATTTCTATTTAAATCGAAACAAGATTCAGATGCTCGTAAAAACAAATCCTTAAATCCAATGTAGCTGAAATTTGATTATATGAATATGGATATATCAAGGAAGCCTTGGCGCAAAAAATCATGCAACACTGAGCTGGGGCCCCGAAACGCTTTTTTAGTCAAAAATTGTTATAGTTATTACACGATTTCGGCTAAAATTTTGTAAAACTTGACCTGAAAGATTTTTCCTCAATTTCTGGCTAAAATACTCATAAAAAATATATATATTAACACCAAATAGATTGAAGGGCTTTGGACGTTTCTAATATCGTTTTTCCTATTTTTTCGAATTAGTTTCTAATTAAATCGAAACAAGATTCAGATGCTCGTAAAAACAAATCCTTAAATCCAATATGGCTGAGATTTGATTAGATGAATATAGATATTTCAAGTAGTCTCGGAGTCAGAAATCATGCAAAATCGAGGCGGGTCCCTGGAACGCGTTTTTAGCATAAAACCGTGATGGTTAGTTATAGTACACGATTTCGGCTAAAATTTTGTAAAAATTGACACGAAAGATTTCTCCTCAATTTTTGGCTAAAATACTCATAAAAATATATAATTCAACGCCAAAAAGATTGGAGAGTTTCTCACGCTTTTAATATTGTATTACTTACTATTTCTAAATTAATTTCTAATTTAATCGAAACAAGATTCAGATGCTTATAAAAACAAATTCTTAAATCCAATGTTGCTGAGCTTTGGTTAGATGATGTAAAGTATTAAACCAATTTTTTTTTAATTTTTTTGGAAAGAATATTGAAGCACTGCTTTGGAAAATCACCCAATTATAATCGTGGGAAACTTGCCAAACAAAAGTAAACCACCATTTTTTTTCCTTGGCATAGGAAACTTTAATCTTGACAATCTCGGCATAAAACCATTTTTTTTTAAAACATATAAAGTATTCAACTAATTTTTTTCCTTAATGCCCATAATTTATTTAAATTAAATAAATATAAATTATAAATAAAAAGTATTTCAAATAATTATGGGGAGTAAATTATTATAATTATATTTTGTAATTACAATATCTTTACATAATTAAAATAAAAATTTTCATGAATATAAATTATAATATTATATATTATAATCGAAAAATAGTTATTAGAAGTAAATTATTAATTACAAATATAGTGGATTATTAATATCTTTCCATAATTTAAATATTTTAAATATTAGATTTACAATATCTTTCCATAATTAATAAGAAAATTAATAAGAAAGTTTAATCATCTAAAAAAATTAAATAACTAAAAAGAATACTAATTAAAAAGCTATTATACTACTCGGGTATTTATGAAATTTTCCAATTAGAATTTTGAAATTCGTGATTTTATATAGTATAAATAAGAAAGATATGTGTGTATATATCATGCACATAACTCAATGGAGAGGTAGACAATACAATATTATTGTTGGAGACAACTTTATATATGGCAGAGCTAGAGTATAGATAAAAACGTTTCTTCATTGTTCTGTTCTACAATTGGGTCAGAAGCGTCATTAATGAATTGAGCAATTATTTGGCTGACAATGGCCAATATGTTAAATTTTTTGGTACATGTCCTAGAAGCTATTGGATTAATCGACTCATTTGGATGTTTGCATTTTGCAATATCAATTCCGCTACTAGTACTTTCTATAATTTTAATTACTAACTTTTCATTGGTGGGAAATTGAGTTAAGATATCGAATCTTGATAGCAACCAAAAAAGATAAATCGATCGAATCTTGGTTATTAAAATTAAAACTATTTTGGTCAAAAACAAAAAAGAAGAAAGCTACTGTTTTTTAGGACATGGTACCCGACAATACATATCAACTTTTTTCAAAATAATAATTCCATGAGTTTTGATTACACGAGATAAATATTTAGTGGCCTAAAATACACATGGGCAAATTCCGAAGGCCAAAATACACATAATTCCTAACTTCGTGGACCCTTAACCACTCTCTATTGCAGTATTATATAAGTTGAGCAAGGGGAAAGGTTCATCTACACTTAACAATTTGGTTTCGATTTCTTAAAAAAAAATAGTGTATAGTGCAAAATATGGCTTTCAATTTCGAGATATCATACGACATGCTACTTGGTAGCTTATTGCCAGTAGTTGTGTATTGGGTTTATGGAGGAATTTACGTGGCTTATGGCCCTTGCAACAATTATAGATTGCATCCCAAGGAAGACGAAGATACCAAAAATTTTGCCCCTAAAGAGACTGTTATTAGGGGTGTCCTTTGGCAACAATTTCGTCAATTTGTCGCCACCAATCTACTTTATATGGTATGGTTAATATTCACCAAAAACACCCTAATTAAACATTATATTAATCAATTTTTTTTATGTATAAAAGTTAATCTTGTTCGAGCAGATTAAATCAGTTTTATTATAACATTATTTATATTACTTTTTCTTACAGGTGACAGGAGCAGCAAAATCTGCTGGAGAGACACCTTCAGTTCTTGTCATGATTCGACAGATTATTATAGCTATGTTGGTTTTCGACACTTACCAATATTTTCTTCACAGATATCTACACCAAAACAAGTTCTTGTACAAACATCTTCATTCCAAGCACCATAGCCTTGTTGTTTCCTATCCATTTGGTGCTATTTACAGTCATCCCATTGAAGGATTGCTCTTCGACATCATCGGTGGCTCCTTGGCTATTTACTTCTCCGGTATGACACCTCGAACTTCCGCCTTTTTCTCCTCCTTCTGCGCCATGAAATCCGTCGATGACCACTGTGGCCTTTTGCTTCCTTGGAACCCTTTCCACTTCTTCTTCCAAAACAACACGGCTTATCATGATCTTCACCATCAGCTCTACGGTGGCAAATACAACTACTCTCAGCCATTCTTCGCCATGTGGGACAAAATTTTGGGCACTTATATGCCTTATTCACTAGAGAAAAGAGAAGAAGGAGGCTTCCTTTTGCGGCCTGCTAAGGATTTGAAAGACGAATAATGCTTTAGTATTTGGATTGTACTTGAATTTGTTTGCTTCGTTTGTATGTTTCCCAAAAGAAAAAAAGCATGGACTATTTGCTTTTCAGCTTTTCGGAATAAAAATTGGAAAAGTGAAATTTGGGTCTGGTTTGTCATTAGGTAAATTTCATCTATATGGTCCCTAGCTAACCTTTTGCTTTAGTTTCACTTTGGTTCCTAAGCTTTAATATATGTTCCATTTGAATCCTAACTTTTTAATGTGGTTCCATTTTGGTCCTTTATTCACATCATTACTATATTAACAATTGAAAATTTTGTCCCATTTTGGTCCTTTATTCACATCATTACTATATTAACAATTGAAAATTTTGTCCATGTGAATTTAACAAATTAAATAGATTTTCAAATGATCAAAATGGAACTATATATTATAAAAAGTTTTGGATTAAAATGGAACGGTTAAAAGGTTAAGGGCTAACTTGGAACTCAAATAAAAGGCTTGGGACTTTAGGTGGAATTTACTTGGGAATAAATGTTTGTTTATTAATGTATTAATAATTGCTATCTATGGGATCAATATGGAATTAAGTACCTAATAAAGATTGAATAAATTTATATCTTTGTGTGCAACTATACATGTTATTGTTAGTATAATTCAAGTCCCAACATCTCAAGAATTTTCTTCTTATCATCCTTATTATATATATCCGAAATTCTAACAATTATTATCATATTAAACGTGAAAATCATCATAATTAGCTATTAGTTATTAGTTATATACATATATACGCCATATATAATATCAATCGTACGTTCGTACTGAGTATATCATTTTAATTAGAGAGCACTGAAAAAAGTTTGGGACCATTATTATTGAAGGTCAATGTCCCCTCCTCTTTCTACGTTTAATTGAGCAAGATTTATCTTGTCACCTTGATATGTGCTTTAAAGATCTAACGTTATCAAATAGGGCCAATTTAGGGTCTGATGTCTATAAACAAAGCAATGAAGATTAATCTAGCAAATGGTTAGAAATTTATGTTATTTGAGGTATAACCTTTGTCAAAAATCTCAAATAAGCTCAACCTTTTGAAAAGGTCATTAATTAAGGGGATCTAATATTATCAAATAGGGTCAATTAAGGGTCTGATGCCTATAAACAAAGCAATGAAGACTAATCTAACGGTTGGAAACTTAGGTTTTTTGACATGTGTCAATATTTTAAAGCATTAAGCTCTATTGACCTTCTCCGAAGATGTTGGACCCTTGAATGACCTTTTCAGAAGGTTATACCCTTATTTGAGAAAATTTTGTAGAAAACAAACTTATATATATATACTAGTTAAAGCACGTGCGCTGCACGTATGTTAATAATTGATAAATCATATATTCCATACATGCGTACTTTCATTTTCATAAATTTTGATTAACTAATCATCAAAATCTGATCATTTAGTTTACAAAGATTTGAAATAATCAATCTCATTGAACAAACAAAAAAAACTTAAATTATTATACAATTATGGTTATCTTCAATAATGAAGGAAGGTTATCAATTTTCTTATTTGAATTTACTAAAAAAACTACAGGGCTATTAAGAACGAAGTTAAACATTAATCAATTAAAGAAGGTTATCGATCTCTGATGCAAGAAGAAGAAGAAAGAATTTACTAAAAGAACTACAGGGTTACTAAGAACGAAGTTAAAATATTAATCAATTGAAGAAGGTTATCGATCTCTGATGC
>AWUE01018143.1:0-99225 GCA_001974825.2 Corchorus olitorius
GGCTTATTTTAGACTAACAACAGATATAGGCCTAGATTAATTGGACCAAAGCAGAAGAGATTTACAGACTCAAAGATATAGGCCTAAGGGATTGGGCCAAAAAAAAAAAATACTTAAGACTATATTACTGCACTGTTTCCGGGATTGGGACCTCCCGGAAACAGTGCAGTAATCACTTGAAACTTAACAACCAAATTAAGTCAACAGAAATGGACAAGATTGTGGAGATTTTAATTTGCTCAGTCCAACCATTCGTTACTTAACCGACTGCCAATGATTTTTGGATAATATAATCCAATGACCAAGACTTTTGAGCACTCAATTAAACCAAAAAAGAAGTTAGGAGTTAGGACCACTTTCTTTGTGACTTTGTTTAGCGCATATATATATAATCCAATTATTTTTGTGGATTATAATCACTTCTAACACCAAAATTTTGTGGCTGATATAATCCAATTAATTGCCTTTGATCAAAACATGATATAAGCTCTCTATTACCCAACAAATCTTTGCCTTATTCATCACTGCACGACTTTAATTTAGAACAAGATGGTAATAGTGGAAACTTTTTGCATGGTGGCTTTCTCTTTTATCTTTGACATTTGAAATAATTAATATTCTGAAGCTTATAAATACTCATGTATACAAACAATTCATATTATACCATACATACACTTTCAAACCAACATTCCCTTACTATTAAGAAACATGTTGTCCTTACAGAAAGCGCCCTACCCCTACCATTTCCTTTTCCTTGCTTTGTTTTTCCTGACCTTTGAAGCTAATCTTCCATCATCTTCTTCTTTACCAACACATTTGTGCTCTCAGACAGATGCTACTGCACTGATCCAATTCAAGAGCTCTTTTTCCATCACTCAACCTTTTAATTATCCTTATTTTCAAACTTGCAACTATTATGCTACCAAATCTTATCCAAAGACAGATTCTTGGAAAGAAGGGACAGATTGCTGCTCTTGGGATGGGGTAACTTGTGATGAGAAAAAAGGTCAAGTGATAAGCCTTGACTTGAGTTGCAGTTGGCTCTACGGAAGCTTCTCTTCAAATAGCACTCTCTTCCATCTTCGACACCTTCGGAAACTCAACTTAGCCTTCAACTATTTCAACTATTCAGAGATGTCATCCAAGTTTGGAGGGTTTGCAAGTACTCTAGTTTATCTCAACCTTTCTTCCTCATTCTTTGGAGGACGAGTCCCATTGGAGGTCTCCCGCTTGTCAAAATTGGTTTCTTTGGATCTATCTTCGGAATATTATCAACCGCCAGTACTTGACAAGGTTACTTTTGGAAGACTTGTTGGGAGCTTAACAAAGCTGAGACATCTTACCCTAGATGGAATCGACATGTCTTCTATCAATACATCTCATGCCTTGATGAACCTATCCTCATCTTTAAGGTCTCTTAGTCTCAGTGATTGTGATTTGAGAGGGAAATTCCCATCTGAGATCCTCCACTTGTCAAAATTGGTTTCACTTGATCTCTCTTGGAATTTTGATGAACCGATTGACAAGGTTACTTTTGATAGACTTGGTAGGAACCTTACAGAGTTGAGACAACTTTCTCTGTCTGGAATCAACATGTCTTCCATTACTCCTCATGCCTTAATGAACCTATCCTCATCTTTGAGGTCTTTGCGTCTCAAGAATTGTGATTTGAGAGGGGATATCCCGGAAAACATTTTCAAACGGCCAAATCTCAAGTTGCTCGATTTAGGAGGCAACCAAAACCTCAATGTTCCAAAGTTGAATCATAGCAGCAATCTAGAAGTTTTGGGACTATCGGACATGTCCATCTCTACAGAAGTGCTCGATTCCGTCTGCAGTTTACAATCTCTGAAACATTTGTATCTAATACAAGCTTCTTTCCCTGGAGGACGAGGATTCCCTCTCTCAATCATGAATTTATCATCTTTGGAGCTTTTATATGCTGATGGAGCACAATTCTCTAGAGGGGTATCGGTATTGCCCGTCTCAATCGGCAATCTTGTTTCCTTGCAATATTTGAGTCTTTCCAATTGCAGCTTGACAGGATCAATTCCGACATCATTAGGGAACCTCTCGCAACTCAGTGTGTTGGAACTGTCGGTTAACCAATTTGGAGGAAAAATCCCATCCTCTCTTGCAAACCTGAGACAGCTTAAATACTTAAACCTTGGTGACAATCAATTGGAGGGTCGCATTCCAGATGAGGTAAATGCTTTTCCTAATCTATTTGTTCTACAGTTGCATTCCAACTTACTCAACGGACCACTTCCATCATGGTTGTTTACCCTTTCTTCCTTAAAGTACATACGTCTCCATGATAACCACTTGAGTGGTCATATCAAGGAATTCCAATCCAAATCACTAGAATACCTTTCTCTTCGAAATAACTATGTCCAAGGTTCGATTCCATCTTCAATATCCCAACTCCATAACCTTCTTTTCCTCTATTTAAATTACAATAATCTAAGTGGTGTTGTAGAGTATGACATGTTCTCAAACCTCCAAAATCTCGTTGACCTTGCTCTTTCGTATAACCATTTGTCCTTCAATTCTAATCCTATTAGTGCTGCTGATTATACTTTGCCAAATCTTGAAAATTTGTATTTGGCTTCTTGCAATATTCATGAATTCCCACCAATGATAAAAGGCTCAAATGTTATAAGATCTCTCGAGCTTAACAACAATGCAATATCTGGCAATATCCCCAATTGGATGTGGGATGTGGGCAAGGACTCTCTGAGATACTTGAATCTAGCTCACAACTCCTTGATAAAAGTTGAGCAACTTCCATGGACAGTGTTGGATTCTCTTGACCTCAGCTGCAATGCCATTCATGGACATCTCCCGATTCCACCTCATGGAACGACAGCTTTTCTAATCTCAAATAACAGTTTGAGCGGAGAGATTGCTTCTCTGATATGCAATGTGACTTCTCTTCAAATTCTTGACTTGTCCTCCAACAATTTGATTGGAGTTCTTCCGCATTGTTTGGGAAATTTTAGCAATAGCCTTTCCACGTTGAATCTTGGGATGAACAAGTTGCATGGGATCATTCCTCCAATTTATGCAAAAGATTGTCAATTGAGTTATCTCAACTTAAATGGCAATCACTTTGAAGGGCCTTTACCAAGATCTATTCGTAACTGCAGAGAGCTGGAAGTGTTAGATGTTGGTAACAACAAGATCAAAGGTACATTTCCTCATTGGTTGGGAAGTCTTCCAAAGTTGCAAGCTCTTGTATTGAAGTCAAATCAATTCCACGGTTCAATAAATGGCACTGGGTGGTCCAATTATTCTTTCTCTGAAATCCAAATTTTTGACCTCTCAAGTAATCATTTTACAGGTCCACTACCTGTGAGATATATTCAAAATTTCAAGGCTATGATAAATCTCACAAAAAATGCAAGCGAAGCCTACATGGGGGTGTCAAGTTTCCGTGGTGACTTCTATAGATTTTCAATTCAAATTTCAATGAAGGGACACGAGATTCAATTGTTGAATATCTTCACCATGTTAACAACCATTGATCTCTCAAATAATAAGTTTCAAGGGGAGATTCCTTTGGTTATTGGAAAGCTTAAGTCACTCAAAGGGCTTATCCTTTCTCATAATAACCTTAGTGGTTGTATCCCTTCATCCATGGGCGATTTGGTTAGTCTTGAATGGTTGGACCTCTCTTCAAACAAGCTTGTTGGAACGATTCCGGAAAGGCTGGTGGATGTCACATCGCTTGGTTTCTTAAACCTTTCCGAAAATCAACTTCATGGTCAGATTCCTCAAGGCAAACAATTCAACACATTTGGAAATGATTCATATCAAGGAAACGTGGGATTATGCGGGTTTCCAGTCTCTAAAGGTTGCAGCAACAATGAGCCTCCACCTTCAAACTTGTCCGGAGGAAATGATGGCTCAAACTCAAACATTACTTTCGGGTGGAAAGTAGTGGTGATAGGTTATGGATGTGGACTAGTGTTTGGTCTGATCGCCGGATATGTTGTTTTCCAAACTGGTAAACCGAAATGGTTTGTGACATTGGTTGAAGACCAACAGCATGGGAGGCAAAAGAATCCAAAGATTGGCAATCGCAGTGGTGGAAGAAGGATCTAATCGGTGAAAAAGTTTGGTCCAAAAAACTTAAGATCAACTTAGGTAAAAGTTTTTTTTTCTTTTTTACTAGATCAAAAATATTGAAGGGCTTTTCACGCTTCTAATATCGTTTTTCCTATTATTTTCCAAATTAATTTCTAATTAAATCGAAACATGCTTAAGATCTCGTAAAAACAAATCCTTAAATCCAATGTGGCTGAGATTTAGTTAGATGAATATAGATATTTCAATGAGACTTATCGCCAAAAATCGTGTAAAACAAAGATGGCCCCCGAAATGCGTTTTTACTCAAAAAGTGTGATGGTTTGTACACGATTGCGGCTAAAATTCTGCAAAAATTGACTTGAAAAATTTTTTCTCAATTTTTGGCCACATTATTCATAACAAATATATAACTCAACACGAAAAAGATTGAAGGGCTTTTGACGCTTCTAATATCGTTTTTCCTATTTTTTCCGAATTAATTTCTAATTAAATCGAAACAAGATTTTGATGCTCATTAAAACAAATCCTTAAATCCAATGTAACTGAGATTTGGTTAGATGAATATAAATATTTCAATGAGACTTGACGCCAAAAATCATGCAAAACAGAGTTGGGGCCCCATAACGCGTTTTTAATCAAAAGCTGTGATGGTTAGTACATGATTTTGGCTAAAATTTTGCAAAAATTGACCCGAAAAATTTTTCCTAAATTTTTTGCCACAATACTCATAAGAAATATAAAAATCAATATCAAAAAGATTGAAGGACATTTCACACTTTTAATTTCTTTTTTTCTTTTTTTTTTTTCAAAATAGTCTAAAGGTTTAGGGCTAACTTATAATGAAAATAAAAGGCTTGGGACTTTAGGTGGAATTTACTTGAGAATTAATGTTTGTTTATTAATGTAGTACTAATAATTATTCATATAGTTTTATATATAATACACCGTCAATGTAGTTTAGCAAACTGCACAAGCGGGTCTTGAAAGGTGACATGTGTCCCCTAGGAATTAGATTGAAATATTTAAAATTTAATTAATTCAGAAAATGGATATGTGTCAACTCCACAACCCGCTTGTGGAGTCTAAAATTTACACCACCAATATATCAAATAATTATCCATGATCAATATGGAACTAAGTACCTAAATCAAAAAAAAATATTGAACTAAGTACCTAATAAAGATTGAATAAATTTATAGGAGTATCTTTGTGTGCACCTATAACATGTTATTGTTACTAGTATATAATTCAAGCATCTCAAGAAATCTCTTCTTATCATCCTTCGATTGGAGAGCACTAACAAAAGGTTGGGACCATATTGAAGGTCAAGGTTCCCTCATCTTCGTACGTAATTTAATTGACCGAAATGGGTATTGAGTTGAGCCCATTTATTAATACTATCAGCATTTTAGGTTGCAATTATATTTTTATTTGTAGCTAGTAAAAACCCAAATGAACTTGGTTTATAATACTACTCTAAAGACTATTTAAGCTTTGGTTTATATGTTTACTTAATACAGCAGCCATTTCATACTATGGATAATAATTATTTATTGTTATCTGATTGAAGAGAACATTCAAAGTTTGGCCATAGTTTTCAACGTCGTCAAAGTCCCGGCGTAGACTTGCTTTTTCGCTATCAAGTTGAACAGAGAGACTGCTTTAAAATATAAATTAGTGACAGTATTCCAAGTTTTCTCTCGTTCTGTTTTTCTGCAAAAATTTTGTCTTAGCTAGACAATGGCTTTGGCAATTTCTGATGAATTGCTTGGCATTTTCGTGCCTATTCTAGTTTACTGGATTTATTCAGGGATATACATGGCTTTTGGGACATCGCTTGACAATTATAAGTTGCATTCCGAAGAAGATGAGAAACACAAGAATTTGGTCTCCAAATGGCAAGTCTTGCGAGGCGTTCTTTTAACTCAAAGTCTTCAGGCTTTTGGGGCCTTCCTTTTGTTCATGGTATGATCAAATATTAATTTCTCCATCTAAATTTTTGCTAAATTGGACCGTTTCTTAATCATATAAATATTAACCCAAAAAATTAATGCAGGGGACAGGGGAAAATGAAAAAACAGAGGACTCTGCTTCTGCTTCTACTGCAACCAAACCAACTTCCTTCATTGACATCATTGTTATAGGTCGACAATTTGTTATAGCAATGTTGGTTTTGGATACTTGGACATATTTCACACATAGATTCTTACACCAAAACAAGTTCTTATACCGACACCTTCATTCTCGACATCATCGGATGGTTGTTTCCTATGCATTTGGAGCTCAATACACTCATCCTTTAGAAGGGCTTTTGGTCGACACCGTCGGCGGCGCCGTCGCTTTCGTCCTCTCCGGGATGTCTCTCCGGACTTCCATCTTCTTCTTCTCCTTCGTCTCGATCAAAATAGTTGATGATCATTGCGGGTTTTGCCTCCCGGGAAACCCCATTCACTTCTTCTTCAAGAATAATTCTGTTTACCATGATGTCCACCATCAGATTCATGGCGCCAAATACAACTTCTCGCAACCATTTTTTGTCATGTGGGATAAAATTCTTGGAACTTATATGCCTTATTCACTTGAGAAAAGGATTGAAGGAGGCTTCGAAGTCCGGCCAGCGAAAGAGTTCAAGGATGATTAATGGTGATGTCTGGATTTTGAGCGTATATTATACCTTAATGATCAAGGAGATAGAAATTAGAATTTAGAAGAGCAAAATCTGTTTTTGGTCTGTGGACATATGTATATTGAGAATAAGTTTTCATGTTATGTACTATTTCTTAATGGTATGATGATTAATGAATGAATTCAATAAAGATGATTTTTCTTATTAAGGAGATGGAACACAATGACTGTTATATTGTTTGTTGTTTGAGTGGTTTATCCCACATTGCTAAAGAAATACAAAAGTAGTGTTTTATAAAGGCCAAGATATTTGAAAAGTTATCGTCGTATAACATGGATCAAGTGAGGTTTTTAAGATATTTGGGCTTTGATTATCTTTCTTCTAAGTCTAGTCAATAGACTAATTTGAACTCTTACCTTAAAGAGATATTTGTATGTTCTTAAGTGGCTTTATTAACAATGTCACATCATCCTTGGAAAACATTAAAAAAATATGAATTTCCTATGTTTTTATTTCATGTGTGGGTTTCACACGGGAGCAATCTAACGAAACGGTTAGACTTACATCCATTTAGGGTGAAGTGTTTCAAACTTGAAAGCTAAGGGTGCAAGGTGAGGAAAAAAAATAAGGACAAATGTCCCTTTTGGAAAAGCCAAAGGGGCAGGGATTCATTAATTACTTTGGCCATATTTTTCAATGTCGTCGAAGTACCGGTGTAGACTTTTCGTCTTCTATGATCAACTTGAACATAGACACTGTTTTAAAATATATATACTAAATATTATTTGAAAGACCTTGGGAATTTACCAAAGGCCCCTTTTGAGCTTCATTTGAACTTTTTTTGTCATTTTATGTCTTTTCTCACTTGCCAAATTACTAAGAAGACCCTAGATTAGTTTCTTACCCTTGAGCCCTTTTTTGTAATTATCCTTTCCTTTCACATAAATGTTATAATAAATCCTATCCCCCCTAATTATCTAGAATTGTAACCTCTTTCAGGTCTTTCATGTCCATATGAAGAAAAGAGTAAACTTAATTTTTCGTTTAAGTGCTACACACTTTAGAAGAGGAAATAAAATTGAAGTTATTGCATCTGTCCATGTACAAACTAATATTTACTATTTATTGTCAACTTTAGGGCATATGTTCAATGTTAATAGTATAGCCTTTTAAAGATGCAACACAAAATACTAATAAAATTACAAATTTTTGAAACAAAATCCTTTCTGCATTCAAACAATAATAAAAAAATCTATAACAAAGAATGTCCGACGCGCCAGCGCGAACCAATCAACTTGTTAACATTATTTCCTGTTCTTTCAAGTATTCTCTCGATCGTTTCCGTTTTCTGCAAAATTTTGTCTTAATAAACTAGACATAAGACATGGCATTCGCAATTTCTGATGAATTGCTGGGCATACATGGCTTTTGGGACTTCACTTGACAAGTCTAAGTTGCATTCCGAAGAAGATGAGAAACACAAGAATTTGGCCTCCCGAGGCCAAGTCTTAGAGAGTTGAACTTTCACCCTTTGGGTCAAAGAAAATGCTTGATAAGACAATGAATCTGTCCCAATGATCGATAGTCAAAATTTGCTTAATGGAATGAATTGCGGTGTTATTAAAACACTGAAGCAGAAAGAATTCATGAACATTGACTTAATTTAAAATAAAATTTTATGTTTAAACCATTGAAAAATTTTATTTGGTTTGAAAATAAAATTTTTCAATGCTTTAATTTTTTTAATGCGTTTGATAATTAAGATTAGAAAATCATTTAATTTAAAATTTTCAACAAAAAAGTAATGGAAATAAAAAGTAGGTCTAAGCCCTAAGGTTACTTTTTCTATTCAACAATATTATTTATGAAAAGATTCAAATATTAATGTTATGTTCTTTTCTTTTACCAATAATTCTTTCCTTTTTAATTGTTACCAATGTATTTTTGAAATATTTTCATACAAAAATATCAACAAAAATATTTTTCTTACATTTCAAATTAAGTAACTTATCAAACAGTTTTTTCACTACAAATTCCATAATAAATTCAGTAGCAAGATTCAGTACTTAAATTTTCAGTACTTAATTTAACAAACAGAACCTTAATTTTTCTAACCCTTAAAATAAAATTTTAATTTTAATTTGGGCTAAATTTAGTGAATTAGTTATATATTTTATTTCTAAAATCCAATAACAATATTATTAATTATGGAATTTACCCTTAAAATAAAAATAAAATTTTAATTTGGGGCTAAATTTAGTGAAATTAGTTTTGTATTTTATTTCTAAAACCCTATAACAATAAATTATTAATTTTGAAATTTACCCTTAAAATAAAAATAAAATTTTAATTTATGACTAAACTTAATGAAATTAAGGCTAAACTTAATAAAAAATAGAAAAAAAAAAAGAGATAGAGAGAAGACATGTGACATGTGATGGACATGTCAAAAGGGAGTATTGTGTAGAAAAAATGGAGGGACAAGAAGATTTATTCTTAGTATTTTATAGTGTTTGTTCTTTTTTAATTGTTCACAACCCACTTGCAATATTCCATGAAGATGATATTTTTAAGAACCGGTCCACTTTTAATTTATTAATTATTAATGTTTTATTTGATGTATATATGTATTTGAATTTTCTTATCTTCAATTTCAACTATTAACAACAAAAGTTTTGGGGTAGGAGAAATTATTAAGATATTGAATTTAGAAATCAATATTTCCATAGCTCCCTTCAAACTTCAAAGCTCTAACATATATACGTTCTTTGAAGAAAAGGGCTGGTTCAACAAAATTGTAGAAGGTAGATATGGCTTTGGAAATATCAGATGAAATTCTGGGAATCTTTGTCCCGATTATTGTTTACTGGGTTTACTCAGGGATTTATGTGATCTTAGAGTCATTTGAGAAGTACAAATTACATTCCAAGAAAGAAGAGAATGAGAAGAATTTGGTTTCTAGATTCACAGTCGTCAAAGGTGTTCTTCTACAGCAAACCTTTCAAGCTATTGTGACTTTCCTATTGTTCAAGGTAATTGCAAATTCCTCAAATCAATATGAATTGAATTCTCTTCCTTTCATAGCAAGCAAAAAAATTTTCCTTACTTTCTTGCAGGTAATGGGAGAAAATGATGCAGGGGAATCAACTTCGTCAATTTTTGTTATAGCTAAGCAAATTGTTGTAGCCATGCTGGTTTTAGACACTTACCAATATTTCACCCATAGATATATGCACCACAACAAATTCCTTTACCGGCATTTCCATTCTTATCACCATCGGCTTGTTGTGCCCTATTCATTTGGAGCTCTTTATAGTCATCAAGTCGACGGATTTCTCTTCGACACCATGGGTGGAGCCTTGGCGGCTTTGATCTCCGGTATGTCTCCTCGAACTTCCATATTTTTCTTTTGCTTTGCCACCATCAAAACAATCGATGATCACTGCGGAATTCTATTTCCCGGAAACCCTTTCCATATCTTCTTCTGGAATAATACTGCGTTTCATGATGTTCATCATCAACTTCATGGTAGTAAATACAACTTCTCGCAGCCATTTTTTGTTATGTGGGACAAAATTATGGGAACTTATATACCTTATTCGGTTGAGAAGCTGAAGGGGGATTTGAAGTACAACTTGTAAAAGAATGCAAAAAGGATGATTGATTGATTCATTCATTAATTATAATCATGTATTTGGGTTTTGGTGCCAAAAAAAAATCATGTATTTGGGTTTTGATTGTTATATTTGGACCAATGTTACCAAGTTGAAATGGATTTGAATTTTACTACTACCTAATGAATAAAAGGTAATCAAAAGGGGCACCTCAGTGGTCAAAACTTGGAATTTTTTACGGGAGGTCTCGAGTAAGAATCCTGGATTGGACGAGATAGGATTTTGGATAGGAGAGGGCTAGCTACCTCCTATTGTGTAGCCTATTTCAATATCATGTTCATAAGTAGAAAAAATCTAATGAATAAGAGAACATTTTATTTTTTGGAAATGATTTTATTTCAATAAAAAAATTACATAATAGACAATTTGACCCCTAAATTTGTAACAAATGGTCTAATTAGTCTTTGAACTTTCAAAATTGCAAATTGCAAACTTGAATTTGTAAAAAATGGACAAATTAGTACTTTTGGATGGAAATTGGTTAAATTCATTAAGAATTGGACGGAAATTAGTCATTTTTTAATGGAAATTTGTATGATTTCGATAAATTTCGTCCGATTTCTGCTCAATTGTAAAAGGAATTTAACCAATTTTCATTTAAAAAGACTAATTTGTTCACTTTTTACAAGTTCACAAGTATGTAATTGATAATTTTAAAAGTTCAAGGATTAATTTATCCATTTCTTACAAGTTTAGTGCCCAAATTCTTCTATAAAGATTTAACAAATCTATCTTGAGGAGCATGGACTCATATTCTTTAAAGTATCAACTTCAAGTTCAATAGAAGGTAAAATAGACTTTAGCAAAGTTTTTCTCTGTATGGATTCTATATCAGATTATGAATTTGTCATAATCCAATGTGATTATTAGATAGCTTGTACTTACCTTTACCTAGTTAAATAGTCTAGTATAATTTCATACTAATATGAAATCTCAAATTTTCATTGATGTGTCACATTTAAAATTTGAGATAAATAAATTGAAGGACCAATAAAGTACTAGTAACCAAGAGGATTATTGAGTTTGGACTATATACTTTGGCACTTGCAAGTTGCAAGCATGTTTTTGAACCAATTAATAGGCTGTAAGTTGGCACGTGTATGTCTCGCCAAATAGAGTTTTAACCAGCCTGGCCAAGGTTGTTCGGCCTTTTGGACCATTTTAATATGAATTGGACCTTTTTGCTTGGCCTCTCCCGGGCGGTGAGACTCTAGTTTTTAACCGACCATAGTTAATAAACCCAAAAACCACGGGCCTAAACACAATCGAATCTTATTCCATAAGCCTACGATAAACCCGCGTGCACCAAATCATTTTCAAAAGATATTTTCTTTTTGGCCTAAAGTTAAGTCTTTTTCTTTAATTTGATTCTAACAAATTTCTATTTTTCAATTTCGAATCTTACCCTACCTTTCCAACTTCAACCCAAACTTTATTTAATTTTAATTTTTTGAAAAACAATTTAGCTAGACTTCAATCATTAACCAAAAAACAAATTTATTTACAAAATACCCATTATTTTCGTTTCTATATTTGACCATTTATTTAGGAGATCTCTCTCTTGGTGTTTTGAATTTTGAAGAGAGACAGACCAGACCAACAAGACACCTTGAAAGCCGTCGTGTTTCGATTATTTTGATGCGGTTTGGTTTTGGGTTGTTGAAGTTGGTTTGATAAACGGAGAGAGATGATGGGTTTCGCCATATCCGATGAATTGTTGGGAACTTTTGTTCCCATTTTTGTTTATTGGATTTATTCAGGGATTTATGTGTGTTTAGAGTCGTTTGAGAATTATAGACTGCACTCGAAAAAGGAAGAAGATGAGAAGAATTTGGTTTCTAAACGAACTGTCGTTAAAGGCGTTATATTGCAACAAATTCTCCAGGCTGCCGTCGCCGTCCTCTTGTTCACGGTAATCCCAAAAACCTTTTTTTTAATGGATAAATGGTCAATTTTTTTTATAGCTATCATGTTTTTTTTATTTGATTTAGGAGAATCTGATGGTTCTTAACGTTGGGTATTATTTAAGTCTGGCTCTTTCTTTCTTATGGCAATGAAAGTTGGGGTTTTTTTTTTCCCTATATTAACACAAGCTCAGGGGGAAACTTTGTTCTTACCTCTTTAGGTTGAATTTCCCTTTTTAGTGACATTTGTGTTGAGTTTGTCATAAGGTCTTTGAATCTTTATCTCAATTTGTTCTGCTCAAAATTTGAGAACTGAGACCATTAGTTGGGTTACTTAGAATTTAAGTTGGGCCCTAAAATTTGACCAAATTCTCTAGGCAGGAATTTCCAATTCTTATCCTTGATTACTTTGCAGAGACGATAGAAAGAATTTGGAGTTAGTTATTGGCAAAATCCCAATGTAATATATAATGATTTAGCTATTATCAGCCATTTCAACTTGATTTCTTTCCCCATCAAAATAGGATAGCGAATTCTTAGTTAGGGTATATGCAAAGTTTAGTGTTGGAGGTTAGCTTCTTTGCTAATTTATTGATAATAAATCTTCACGTTTAGCCTTCCAGTAGCCTTGTTACATTAGAATTGTCGCTGTCATTATGCAGTTTTGGCCATTTCAATATCATGCTAAGATGTTGTCTGCCCTATGCATATATTCCAAATACAAATAGTATGACTGTAAACTTATTATTTATTTTAGATATGAATCGTGGACAATGCAAAGTAAATGTGGAACTATTTTTTTGTCATGGATTGTGTTTGTGATCTGTACTTTTGTGCTAGAAGCCTAGAAATTTGTTTTAACATCGAGTGCAATGTCAAAGTTCATTTATTTTAGCAGGGGTTTCATAGGGTACTTAATATCCTTCCCACATGATGAATTCGGACAAGCTGAGTGCTGTTCCTGTTTCTTGTGTTTCAAAACTGTTTTTATTTGACATAATTTGTAGCTAATTGCTTACCAGTTTTCTTTTGCCTTTTTTGGGCATCTTTACTCCTTTTTGGTTAATTGAACCAAGAGTTCCTTGTCTTCATCAGCATACATGATTTGCCTTGTACACAACTTATATTGTGAAATTCTGGCTATGTGGTAGATTTTCTTAACTTTAAAACCTCGCTTTCTGCAGATAACTGGGAGTGATACCGGGGCTTCCACAGAACAGGCTACTTCTCTTATTGTTCTAGCTAGACAGTTTATTACAGCAATGTTGGTTATGGATACTTGGCAATACTTCTTTCACAGATATATGCACCATAACAAGTTCTTATACCGGCACCTTCATTCTCAGCATCACCGTCTTGTTGTTCCCTATGCATTTGGAGCTTTGTACAATCATCCACTGGAGGGGCTTCTCATGGACACAATAGGCGGAGCCTTATCATTTCTTGTCTCCGGCATGTCTCCTCGAACTTCCATCTTTTTCTTCTCTTTTGCCACCATCAAAACCGTTGATGACCATTGTGGCCTATTGCTTCCCGGAAATCTCTTTCATATCTTCTTCAGAAACAATTCTGCATATCACGACGTTCACCATCAGCTTTATGGAAGCAAATATAACTTCTCGCAGCCATTCTTCGTCATGTGGGACAGAATTCTCGGAACATACATGCCTTACACACTTGAGAAGAGGGTAGAAGGGGGTTTCGAAGCACGGCCTACAAAAGAGTACAAAGATGATTAATAAGTAGAGAGATCGTAAGCATCATCCATTTGTTTGTTGCAAAAATGTACCACCAGTATTCTTCCTCTTCTTTTTCCTTCTTAATGAACCACACTGCTTTTATGAGTTTGTATATATACTTGTATTGTTGTGCCCTATACTTGTTTTTGTTTATAGAAGTACAAGCAAGCAGTGGCTGGCATGTTGAAAACTTGAAATGATAGTAGAATAATGGATGAAATTTTTTGCCTATTAATATTTCTTGAGTTGTGATTTCAGATTAAAGGTTTGGGCCTGATTATCTAAATGGTGGATCATATAAAATCTGAATGTCAAGACAAATCCCCATCTGTAATTTCATTAACATTCCATTCTGAAGAATGATCTGTAACCCATGTGTCGGTCATGGAGACAAAATCATTGCCTCATAATATTTTCCATTTTGTTTGATTAGGTTGTTGCATCAACAAAGTGTTATTACCAAACCTTTTTATTGGATGCACCAGAAAATGGTGACAATGATTTTGTCTTTTTAAGTCTCTGGTTCTCAACAATCTACGCCATGGGCTCAAAGATATTTCCTTCTGCTTCTGGTCCTCGAGAAATTACGTGAAAAATGAATGTATTGTATACCATTATTATATGAAATCAAATCATAAAGTTCATAATAAATATCTCAAAAATTAGAGTTTATACAGCTTTATTTGAAAGATAATGGTTCTTTTTAAGAGATTTTTTTCTTTTTCTTTAATCCCCACTGTCGGTCAAAATGTGAAGGAGAGAGGAGGGACCATGGAGTCCTTATCATATTTTTATTGAAGAACCAACATGCCTTAACGTGTTATTCAGGGTCATCAAATAATTTAGATTCAAAGAATAAATAAAAATAGTAATGATTTGTTAGTGGGAGTCATTTGGTCCGATATTTCTTTTCATGAAAAATTGCCATTTTGGTCCATTAACCTCAATCATCATATCATCATTATCATCTTCTTTTCCCTCACAAATGGGCTATAACTATTTGTTTGAACAAAAGCCTAATTTTTTAGTCTTAATTGCAATTCACTTCCCAAAAGTGGTCCAAAATGAAAGGTTCAGTGAAGATTTAGACACTTAACTCAAACATCATCAAATTCCCACAATCTGAGTAGTCTCTTACACATTTACACTGCAGAAACTTGTATTGTATCTCTCTCTATCTGCTTTCTGTCTTGTCTGTACTTGAATTTGTGACCACAAAATTAAGTTTCTTTAAGCATTATGTTCTGCAATACCCAATAGTCATATTTCTTGATCTGTTTCATTTATTTTGTTCATCTACCTTTGCCTTTCCAATTAATTTCTTCATCTCCTTGAGCACATGGCCCTTTATACTGTTATTCCCCTAATGGTCCCTAGGGGCAGTGATTAACATTCCCATTAATTGGTCAGCTGGAAATTTTGGTTATTTCATGGTTCTTTTATCCAAACTCAGATGGAAATTTTGGATTTTTTTTTTTGGGTTGTATTGTAGCAGTAGCTGTAACTTTTTGTAATTTGGTTTGATGGAAACAGAAAAGGAAAATCTTATCTAAAATTTATAGGAAAAGTGAGATGTGAAATGTTGATATTGAATGACATTATATTAATGGACCAATTTATTTATGAGGTGGTTGCGGAATTCAATTACATTCTTCCTGCACATATTATAGGTGAGCCAATCCTGATTTTAACGTCTCATTCTTGCTTTCAAAGCTGGAATTCAATAGCTTGAGCTGATCAGATTTGACAGCATTCATTTCTGATCATATTAAAAAAAAAGTGAGAAATTCTGGCAATTATCTTTTCCAGGAACCCAAATTGAAGCTAAATCTTTGCTGGTTTTCTCACTTTTTGTGGTGGCGAATCAATCAAACAACTATTATAATTCAGGCTTAGAGCTCTCTTTTATCTAAATGGCCCACACCAGAAAAGATTGAAAAAAGAACAAGAAATCAATTATTACAAGTCCAAGTCATTCATAGCACTTTCTAATAACAAAGATAATACTAATTATAGTTATGGTTCTGGTTTTTTATCAGGGTCTCTAAATAAACAGAATTAGCAGAGCAAAATGCTAGTCTTGTAAGTTTCTGACATTGCCATAGAAAAAGAGGCAAACCAAAAGTAACTTGGAACTGCCACATGGACCCAGATTCAGGCTTCAAAACACAATTATACTAGGTTTTTTTTTTTTTCCTTTTCCTGACAAACATATATATAACTTTCCAAATAATAATTGAGATCATCATGTTTTATGGAAATCAACCCCACAGTAAAATTTTTCATCACAAGTTATACAAAAAAAAAAAATAACTGAAAAATAAACCTCCAGCCAAAGCTATTACAAGCTACTGAATATACAAGATGTGCGAAGATTGTGGTGAATGTGCAAGAATCTGAGGTGTTTGTGCAGTTTCAAAGTCGGCAAGTTTAATCTCAGGTCGGAATCTTGTGGCAGGGATGTAAGAATCCGACACACGGCGCATTCTTGGGTCAAAACTTGCCTTGTTTTCATTCATTTTGTATTCATCTCCAGCAACATCAACAGCTTTCTGGCTAGTGCAACCCAACAGGCCACCGGAACGACGTCGTTGATGAATCTCCTTGGTCGGAAATGTTTTAATTGGACTTGGAATTGTTGTTGTGGATGGCCTTCGTTCATCATAATCAGACATAACAGAGAAATGATCTGCTGCGCTTGCAGTGACAACACTCCACTCTATGCTGGCTTCACTTGGTGCATAACAAGTTGTTGGAGTGACACAACCAGAAGCTGCTGCATCAGATGCTTGTCTTGCAAGAAAAGGGTTGTTGGTTTTTCCTCCTGTCAGGCTCTCAATCTCAAACAAGTCTGAACTTGCATCACTGTCTGAATTGTGATCAGTAATTTCTTCTGTTGCTTTTGGAGTTTTATTACTTTTATCCCAAGATAACATTTTCAGCTTCCTTTCAAGATTCAAAGACTTGTTTCTTCTTCCAATTACAGGGGACCCGAAAACCTCAAGTGATTTCCTTCCGATTTCATCAACATCTCCTTGTAATGGAACTTTAACAGGACGAATTGATCCCACAGAAGGACTTGTAGTTGGGAAAGTGAAAATGTCTTCTTTGATCCATGGTTCAGTTGCTGTTGGTTTCTTGACGTCCACGCTACCTTTGCTAGTTGCTGGTTTACCATTAGGAGGTCTTTTGAAACTTATTTCACCAACTTGAACTTCTTCAATATCAAGAGAATTCCTATCAGAACAATAGCATCTGCAAAAATCAAGACCAGAAAAGAAATTACTTTTCCCATTCCCGGCCTTATGAGGTTTCCGCCGCGGCGAATTCCTTAAAACACTCTGAAGCAATGCTTTTTGGCTGTTCCAGCTTGATTCAGACCGAACACTTGGAGTTCCTTGATGTATTACTGGTTTGATAGGCTCATCTTTCACAAATTCCAACTTCTTTGCTTCTATTATATTTCTAGCTAATCTTGGACTTGGACTATGCACATGAACATGATCAATCCCTCCATTGAAGTATCTTTCAGCTCCAAATACCCCAATTTCTCCATCTTCTTCTTTCTTCCTTCCTGAATAATGATGTTCATCATCTTGGGCCGACATGATCTGGTTCATCAACTCTCTGCCTGACTCTGAAAGTACTTTTCGGACATGGTTTTCCTCAAAGGGCAGTTTTTGTGACATATTTGTGTTGTAAGTAGTTGATGTTAATGTAACCATAGACATTGGAATTGGAATTGGAATTCCTGGAAAATTTCAGACAGGGGAATTTTTTGCTGCAACAAAACAAAAGTAGAAAGAAAGAAAATGACCTCAAAAGGGAACTGTTTCCACTTTCTATAGAGTCTAACAAAAACCCTTTTAACAGGAATCAGAAAACTACAAAAAGAAAAGCGAAAAAGACCTAACAAAAGCAAACCTGGCCAAGTACAAAATTTCCTCCGAGTTTTGAGGGAAAACGAAAATCCCAAGATTTCCTTAAGAAACACTAAATTGTGTCTGAAATCAAACAGGGGTTTGATGTTGAAGTTGGCTGAAAAAAGAAAAAAAAGATGAACTTAAAAAGAAAAGAGAGTTGCAAGTTAAGAGAGAGGCTTGCAGGCTGCTATAAGTAGAAGGCTTATTAAAACATCTTCATCTGCAAGATGTTAAACTAAAGTAGGGCCATATGCTTGTGGCCTAACGCAAAACTTGGTTAAACTTGGAACTCTTTCTAACATGTCTCTCTCTATAAGGTTATCTTTTGTCAAGTGAATATGTTTTATACGTATTTTTGTCTAGTGCTATACATTATGTAATAACTTTCTTTCTTGATGATCATATATTGAAAGTTAGTTATGATGAAGAAAAACCCTTTTCAAGATAGAAATTGCAGAAAGAGATTTGGCAGCAGAAGCAATTGTGAATTGTGAATAGTTTATATATCAGCCACAAGAAATTTTGCAAAAAGAGCAATCTCTTAAAGAATAAGAAGATTACCCTATCAAGTTTTCGACTACAAAAAGAGCAAAAATTTCCTCTGTGTTACATCGTAATTATTCTGACCCTACAATTACAATTCATGGGCTAGCTAACTTCAAGCTCGTGGTCTCAATCTATTTCATTTTCATCATAAATCTACCAGCATTTTGTTGCTTTCTGTATTTTTACACTTGGTTTTAGTCCACTCAATTTTTACAGCAGGTTGAGACCAAGTTCTTCTATCAGAATACACCTTTCATCTCAATCAACTAGTCAAGTCCAAGAAAAGATTTCACTATTATGGCTAAGGCACCAATTTAGAATATAGAAAAGATTGAAAGAAAATGGGATGCTGAAATTTAATGGGTTAGATGCCAAAATGCATCCTAAAGTTTATACGGACTGCCACTTTGTATCCAGTTTTTTTATTTTATCATATTGCACCTTAATGTTTTATTTTGTATACACTTTGCACCATATGTGACGGAAAATGGTTACGGTACCGTTACGGTGCTGATGTGGCATTACCATATAAGATGAAAATGCCACATGGCATACTGATGTGGCAACTTTTTCTTTTTTATGCTGACATGGCATGCCACGTCAGTATCATGCCATGCCGGTAACAAAACGGCACCGTCGGATACTTAACGAATTTTTGGTAACAGAAGGTGCAAAATGTACGCAAAATAAAACATTAGGATGTCATATGATCAAAATAATAACAGAACGACATTATTGGGTACTTAACGAATTTTCGGTAACAGAAAGCGCAAAATGTACGCAAAATAATAAAACATTAGGATGGTACGATATGATAAAAAAAATAAAATAAAATAAAATAATAAAATTGGGTGATAAGTGACCGTCTAAACTTAACCTGCGCAAAGTGGCATTTATGCCAAATTTAATTGGGGCAACATTTTGCATTAACTTTCTGAGCTAACATTTTTGCAACCAAACAAATAATAAAGACCAAAATTAATTTAATAAAAATCATAAATCTTTGGACGCATAGCTTTCATAGTTGTCTGGTCTGTTCATAAATTAATACAAATGAGCATAGACGGATTTGATAGTTAGTTATATGGCGAAATCGTATCACCCGTCTCCTCCACACCGAAGCATTCGTGCAGCAAAATTTTTCAGGCTGGAAATTTAATCAATCCACGTTACAAACTTGCATAACAGAGAGCGTCGCCAGCCCGGTTAACGCCAAGGTTTTCGTGTTGCTCTTCTGCCATTCTACTCTGATGATGTTGTGTTCCCACCTACAACCCAATATTGCTTAACAGCAACCAATATCTTCTCAGGAACTAAAGGACCATCCTCATGGTCAACCATCTTAGTATCCCATCTCATTCCTGCTGTTATCTTCTTCACCTTAATAAGAACATCAACTTCATCGCGGAATATAACTGCCCCTTCAGGACGTAAAATTCGGTCCATCTCCAAAAGAATGTCCTCCAGATTACATCTGTGCATAGATTTAACTTAATGTTAGAAGTTCCGAAGCATAAAAAACAGAACGCAACATGGCTCAGACAATGGCAAGCTTAGATGAAAATGAAAAGTGATGAAAGAATTTCATATAGGAGGTTTAGCAAACTCTTTGACAATCATGATGCATCACTGAGTAGTTCTGACAACAACAGTATCAATCAATGACAATAAAATTCCTCATGTTTTTGTTCTGTACTTAAAACCCCAAGCAAAAGTAGTTCTCAAGAATTATTTGAATCACTTGATACCCTTTGCTTTTGAACAAAAAAAAAAAGAATCACTTGATACTGTAAAGAAGTTTTCTGTGGTAGCAAACCAAATATCACAATGACAATAAATGCAGCTATTTGTTAATGGTTGCAAACCAAATGTCACAATGACAATAAAATGCTTTATTTGCAAAGGATATGAGCGAAGTGCATGTATGGTAAAACAATCAGACAATCTACAATTAAACTTACTAGCACCCATCAATACACAAGTAATATAAAATAACACGAGCGTATATTAGACAGCTCAGAAGTAATGTCATGCACATTGGACTATCAGTACTTACTTGTCCTTGTATAAACTGAAAAGACCATTTGCATGTATAAGATCATATGTCCTTGGGTATGTGGAGAAAGCCTCACACCTGAACCAGCAAAACAAACAAGTTCATTCATATATGCTATCAGATATAAAATGGTCAAGCCAAATCAGTTTGTGTCTTGCAAGTAGATAAAGTCTACAATATGCTTATTAGACATTCTTTTATATCAACTTAGGTCAGTGGCAACTCCAGATATCAGAAGTCCTACAAACTTGGGAATTCTACCTTTGATCATTTAAGTTCTTTTTTTTTTTTTTTTTTGGTGGGGGGGGGGGGGCTGGGGGGGGGGGGGCACAATTGATCATTTAAGTTCAAATAGGATATTTCCCTAAATTATTTTATTTGTTGTTTAGATATTAGGAAACGATTTAGAAGACTTTATGTAGCTGTCACAAGGGAAGGAAGGTAAGAGAAGTTTTGGCAAAGCCAGAAAGAACTTTAAAACAGCAGAAACTACAAAGAATGCCGTACCAGTCATGATAGATGCCAATTAATCCTCGCTCAAATATGACACCCAGTGTGTCTTTCTCTGCTATTGTAGGCATGACATTCATAACCCATAATTTCGGAGAGTCAAGAGCAGCTGCAAATCCTCCCAACCCAGCATTCATATCTAAGATGTTACGATACCTCCCAGTGTCAATAAGTCTATTGATTTTCTTATAAGCAGCTACATGCTTCTTCCAGTTATGATTGTCCTCTTGGTATGTCTCAACAGAAACTCCAGGAACGCTTCCACTAGCAACTCTTGGAGGGACAGCAAATAGCCTTTCTGGGAATGGCTTCAGTTCCCCACCAGCAACTTCATCTGAACTACTAACATCTGGATATGGAGTAATGCATTGATCCATTTTCTTGTACCTACAAACCAACACAAGAGGGGATGGTCAAATAAAAACAATTTTGATATCTGAAAAGAATTAAAGTACTGTGATCCAATTTTATGCCCTGGCAACATAAGCTGTTATCTGAAATTAGTTTAAACACCCCTCCAACAAAAATCAGGATAGCCATGGCACTTATAGGTATCAGACCTCACATATGGATCACAGGATTGCTGAGTAGTTACCCTATTAGCCTTAATGAAATTGCTAAACAGATAGCCGTCAACATTACAAGTTCCAACTTTGAACCCAAGCTTCAAGCACTGCAAGAGCTTAAGCAACCTTCTAAAATGGAATTATACTAATTCCAAAACTTTCTGTATTCAGAACTTAAATATGGAATTATGGATGTGCAACATTATAGTAAAAAGTTCTAAAAACAGCTCATACCAGACATCATTAGCTTCTCCGGCATCGCAGAAACTAGCTTGAGAATCATCCTGTCTACCACCACAAGATTTGTCGTTCACTCTCTTCTGCCAAATGGCAATTTCACCCTTCTCGTGTTTCTTCTCCCAGCAAAGAAGTTTGGCAGTGTCCTCAATCTTTTGCTGTTCCTCCTCAAGTTCCTCCTTGGGACGCTGCCATGCTTTGTAATTGGTTCTCCAATTAATTGGTGGACCTGAAAGTACCCAGTAACCACCAGGTCTAAGAACCCGATCAACCTCCTTTAAGTACATTCCATCTGCAAACAGAGAAACCATAATGATGAATATCAATCACTCAACTTCTACTAGTGAAAGTCTTCAATAAAAGTCACCACAGCAAACAACAAAATTTACTTAAAGCACTAAACTTTTCGTGTCTAAACATGGGAAAATCGATTTCATATATGACCAACTCACCATTTGCACCCCATGGTATCAAGCAACGAGAACAGTGAGCCATATCAAAAGCTCTTGATGGATATGGCATCTTTATGGTCCCAAGAACACCAATAACAGCAGGTACACCCCTTTCAAGAGCAAATTGAACCTGTGCTTCATGTGAATCTCTTGGTGCAAAAGACATGGCAAGGACATTTCTACTCCAAAGGTATGCACCCCAACTAGCAACCTATACAAAATAACCAATTGTAAGATTCAATACCCTCAGATCACAAAGAACAATATTATTCCAGTACAAAACAGATAGATCAAAACTAAAGATTTTCAAGAGCAATGACTTACCCCACAACCAGTATCAAGTGCGGTCCTAACTGTCCCATTGGTAATTGGTATCACCGAAGCCAATTGATCAATATACTTATCGGCCCCTTGAGGAAACTGAGTTCCTCCACCAGGGAACCTAAACACATTACCTTCATATTGGATCCAGTTCTGAATAGCCTTCTCAACAGTCAAGGCCTTGTAAGGGGCATTAGCAAAAGGCACATAATCCCGACTCTTAGGCCAAGGGAAAGGAGTAACATATCCTTTAGGTGCCGGAATAAGACAGTGCAACTTCTCATCCTCCCTGGGGCAATGCCTCTCACGGTAAATCATATTGTTCCTAGGAAAAGTCATGGCCCGCCTTTGATCTTGGCAAGGCGTGTAATCAACGTAACGAGGGGCACATGGCTCGAAAGATTTAGGCTTTTCTGAGTCATCAACGCCGCCAACTTCACCAGCATGATGGGTTTCGAAGTTTAAGGTCGGTACTATATTGCAATCCGCACCACGTTTAGTCATCTCTAAAGCTATACTATCCCCTTTACCAAATCCACTTCTTTGCCATGCCCCTAATATGTAGAAAAAGCAACATAATCCCACGACAATGAATATCTGAATCGAACTCCTTGTTCTTCCATCAGCTGAATTTGGTTTCGGTGCCATTTTTTCTTAACTAACAACCTGCAATCAATTTCCAACATCTTAGATCAAATCAATGAATAACAAAGCAACGATCTAATGATCAGAAACAAAGATCAGTTGATTTTAAAGGTTTATTTTCAGTTAACTGTAGCTAACAGCTCAGTTGAGTAAATTAACCCTTCTTTAAGCAAATCAAAGTCTGAAAAACCGAAATCATCATGAATTCAAAAGGGAAAAAGATTTGTCAGAAAACTTACCAATCGCATGAATAGACGAAATCAGTGCTTCAAGATCTCAAATTTTTATTCTTTCTTTAATGATGATTGATAGAAGGTGAAGTGGAGATCTTTGAGAGACGTGGCAATTGAATACTGAAATAAGTGAAAACCCTAACTTGCTCTCTCACTCAATTAAAGAAGAAGAAGAAGAAGATAGAAGATCAAATCATCGAAAATCAGAATAGAAAAAGAAGTTAAACAATGTGTACTAATAAAAAAGCACGAAAAAAGCTTGTGCTTTTTATCAATGGAGATTTTGCGATAAACAACCAATAATTTAAATTTTAAAAATGGAAAGATTGAAACCGAAAACGCACGTCTCTCTCTATCTTTGTCTGTCGTATCGGACTTTGTTTCATAAATAGATATTTTTAAGCAGTTATAACATGTCTTTCCATAGAATTTTCTCGTTATTACACTAAAAAAAAATTAAAACGACACCGCCTTTTCGCTTGTAAAAACGGGGTGCGCAATGCGCCACAGGTAGGCAAGGTGGTGGGACCCACGCGCCAAGGAAAAAGTAAAAGGAATTTGACTGAGAGGTGGGTCCTACATCCATGCGATGCGAGAGGAAGATTATTATTATGATCTAGATCTACTAAATTTTTTAATTTAATTTAATCAAAAAGGCGGTGATTGAAGTTAGTGGTCATGATGAAATGGGGACCGTTCGATTGGATTACAAAGTGGATCAAATGGTATGGGTCTAGAAAGATGAACATTGTCGTGGCAGCAAGCATTGCAACCAAGAATTTTTTTTTTTTTTTTTGGATAATAGCAACCCAGATTTTAATTTCAAGCTGTATATAGTAAGTGTAGATATACGATTTATTTATTTATTTAAGAGCGTTCGTGACATTTAATTCCAATCTCTTTTTTGGACTTTCGCTTTGCAAATCAAGAAAATAGAATACTACTAGTACTCAAAACTCATGGGGACAATCAAATTATAGGACCACCACCGACACAATTGCCATCTTCCTTCGGTTTGGCATTTGGTTTAACATATTGAATTGAGATCTTAGGTACCTTGAATCTTACTATATAATAAAATAAAATTAAAATTAGTACTCAATACACATACATACATTAGTGATGGCACCATATCAATTAATTATTTTTCTTCTACGAAATCTCAATAGCTGATATTTATTTTGAATCATATTTAATTTTGAGTCGAATCATGTCCTACTACAAATCTTAATTAAAATTATAGTACCTCAAATGTCATAGAATAACAAATCCCATGACCCATTGATATTATTTCAATGAATGCCATATGTGGAGTTTTAATATATGGAACAAGAAGTACCCTACCGACAGGACGGCAAGAAGATGATTCATGGCATTAACAATAGGAATATATAGTATAGAATTATAGATATCAAAAGTTAAGATTAAATAAATGTAATGATTAAGGTATGGTTTGGATCAATACTTTTCCTTTCAAACCAGCATCTTTTGGCCATTTGGTGACCATGTTGTCCCTTGCAAGCAGCATCAAGCATAAATCAACACTCTTCTTATTGAGTGTCTGTTTGGCCTATTTTAAAATTCTTCTTAAAAAAATATTTCTGAAAAAAGTTTCAATTTAAAGCTTCTGGTTTTTAGTTCGAAAACAACTGAAAAGCATTTATAGAAAGCACTTATGAATTTTCCCTTTGACCCAGTTTAAACTTTTTTTCAATAAATAAGTTGTTAAATAAGCTGGACTAAACGGACCATAAGTAGTACTATTTTTTATGACACCCACGTTCAACATATAATTGGTCCCATTTTGTTGACAATCAATATATTATTTAATAATTGTTTCCCTGATGGTAGCTTATCTAATTAAGCAATATATATTTCTTTCTTTCTTTTTTTTTTTTTTGGTCTTTAGAGTAGAAAAATGGGATTTCTTAGTTAGATTTTGTTTGATCTGTTGCCACTGATTTTTAATGAATTTGGCTTAGATCCAATCAAGGAGCTCAGCTTGGATTAAGGTTAGGAATAGTAAAAGCACAAAGAATCTGACTTTTTTTTAGAGTATACTAATGTATACATATAGTTGAAAAAGTCAGGCTTTTTTGAATAAATTACTGATAGAGGGAACATGCTTGGCATTTTGCAATTATAGAGGTATTAATTTGGACCACATAAGTAATTGATCCATAGTTAGTACATTTGGCAGTGAGATAATGTCTAGATTCCCACTGCAATTTATATTCTTCCATCCGAAGTCTTATATATATATACTAAATTAGTAGAAATATATTGTTTAAATTATACACTACTAAAATTAGAGGACATTGATGACATTATATTGAGTTGAGTAGCATCTTTACCTAAAAAAGCCTCAAGATTTGGACTTCAAACTATTAATCTTGATAAGCCAAAGAAAATAAAAAGGAAAAAGACAATAAAGAGTTTTGCTTTGCCTTAAATGCAAATGAAACATAGCATAGGAGTTTAGAAATCAAAAGATAGGGTCCATGATTGATGATAAATGCTAGACCATTCGAACTGGACCCCCTTACCCAATTATTTCCAGGCCCATTAATGGTGTCAATTTCATACATGAACAATATTTTTGTTTTTTTGTTTTTCCTTTTCACTTCACTTTCAGCCTTTGCACCTTCACAATAATGGTAGGTGATATGAAAAATATATGAAAGATACTCTAATTCCATAGAAAATTTAATGAAAAAAAGGTGACAATTTCGTATTTATGAAATCTTGACACTTAACAAGAGCTTGACCTAAAAAATAAAAACATAGCTTAATGCTCAAGTTAACATTCTTTTGCCAAAATCTTTTGAGTCTGGGATTAATTCCCTTTACACAGTTAGCATGTAATGTTAAAGTTCTCTTAATAAATACGTTTTCAGGGATTGAACTTGTATTCTCATTTTTGTTGGGATAGAAGCCGCTTATTATTATCTTAATCAATCACTTAACTGTCGATATTGAAACCATTTAAGATACGATCAAAATAATCTGTATATAGTATATAGATTTTTTTTCCTAATTGCCATGGCTAATTGTCTCCTCCTACTTGTCAGATTTCATGTGCATCATTTCAAAGGGTCGACGTGTCTTACCATATGAAAAATGATTCATGCCTAATTGTTTTCAAGTGGATATTAACTGGACATATTGAAACCAACAAGTCAATTCCTACTTTGGATCCATTTTCTTGATGGGATGGCAATGGAAAACAAAGTCATCAATTGAACTTCTTATTCTGCCTTCTTATGAATAACAACTTGGAATTAGCTTTAAATTCAAAAAAACAATTAAGAAATATCTCAAGTAGGTTAGTAAGCATTTTATTTGACATATTGACTTTTAAATTTCTACTTGATTGAAACCAAGACTTTTTGCCAGTCAGCTTGCAGATTTTATTTATTCCATATAATCATCATATGATATATACTTCATTCATAAAAAAATAATATGAAATTATAATTTTATCTGAAATTATAATAATTATTTAGCTTTTATATTAGAATAAAATGAATTGTGCTTTCCATTTTGACCCTAATTTGGTCTCCATTGGCTATTGCAAAACTTGGGAAACTTTCAAAATAACAAATGGTGCTGTAGGGATACAAAGATAAATTTATGTGGTTCAAATCATGATTTTAGAAAACATTAGGGGTCCATTTTGCATTTCAACAAAGTTTACCTTTCCTATTCCAAATTTCCCGACACGACCCGTAAGGCCCGCAACCTTATCCATCCCGAGCTTTTCTCTGCTGTGTAAAGTCGTAGACTTTTGAAACCCTTTTGATCGGACGAGGAATGGTGGCGACGATGATTACATGTTTAGCTCAAAGTTACCTCTTTGCTTCGCCGGAAGCCTTAGCCAAGCAAAGTCGGGCCATTCTTCTCAACAGACCGAACCCACTTTTGTCAAGGTTCCCTAAAAACAACACGAGGCTAAAAAGTCAAACTCCAGTCCCCCGGAGAAGGCTGCTTCCACTTTGCTTCTTCAATGCCGGAAAAGACTCCAACTCCAACTTCGAAGAAAGGGTTAATCTTTGTCCTCGATTTCCCATAATTCTTAACTTCTCAGAAGATGCAAAAGTTTGTTGCTATAATTAGTAGAGTAGTTCACTAATTTCTTCTTTTACTTAAAATCCCAGGAAGAGAATGAATCGGAATGGCCAATACTAAAGAAATGGGAAATTCCCTGGGAGTGGCAAACAGTTTCATTAACTTCACTTGCCTGTGGATTAAGGTGTTGAAGAGGCTCAAATTAAATTATACTGTGTTTTGGGAAATCCTTGCATTTATTACTGTTCATATACTTTACTAGTAATTAATTATGGTTATTAGTAAGGATGAAAATTGAAATTTTCCCAGGCAGTTTTGTTTTGACAGGATTGGTTGAGACAGCAGCTTTACCTATTCTAGGTATTAAAATTGAGGAACTAAGTTTGGACGAGAAGGCTGAGATACTATTTGTGGATCAAAGGTATGAATCATTATCGTTGCATCACTGCAGTTATGTTCTAAGCAAAGGCAGTTAGATGAAAATGAGTCTAATTCTTGTTTCTTATTGTTTTGGCAGCATTACAACTATTGTTACACTTGGAGTCTTGTTTAGCATAGCAAATACCTTTCAGCCCTTTCCTGAAGACCTATATCGCTATGGTATACACTATACATCATCAAACCTGTTAAATGCTTTAATCTTTAATGCACCTTTTAAAATTTTTGAGTTATTAACTTTGGCCACGTTGAATAATGGCATTGCCTCATTCTTTTAGGTTTTAAGGGCATTTGCATGAAATTTGTATTTTGTTGCTAATTAGGGGTTACATAAACGCATACTTGATTGAGAATGCTCTGAAAGCAGTATCCAGATTGTCAATCTGATATCGTGTAAATACTCTCAGATTTGAAGGAACCTTTCAATCTACAGAAAGGATGGCTTCTGTGGGCAGGGATTGGTCTTATTGGTGCTATTATTGCTATTGCTTTAACTGGGACTGTCATGTCCTTCTTTCGTGGTGAGGACCCGCAAAGAGAGGTTAGCAATAATATGGAAATTTTCATTCTTAACAAAGGATGATCAAGTGGCTTCCACTTGCATTGCATTGATTTGTAATTTCTAGATGAGCTAGATGACCTTGCACTTTATGGTCTTGTTCGAGCTATGATGCAGTTCTGTGTGTTAACTCCATGTGCTTTATTAACTTCTAGTATATACATTTTTTTCAGACTGATGCTCTAGTTCGCTTGCTTCCATTGATCGGATCCTCAAGTATCAGGTACATTCATAGGAGCTTTCTTCATATTGTGATTGCAAAAAGTGGGAATGATGTGGAGCATATAGATTCTGAATCTTATGCATATTCCCATTAGTGGAATTCAAGTTGAATTGATCATATCATCATATGTCCTGTAGCACTGCTTGCTTGGTGGGCATCACAGGTGTTCTGGCTCCAGTTCTTGAGGAGACGGTGTTTCGAGGGTTTTTCATGACATCCCTGACAAAGTGGTACTTTTACTAATCTGTATCTTAATAGTTGATAGGAGATTGCCTATATGTTAATTTGTGACTCATGCCTTAGTAACCCTTGCTCCTCTTTAAATACTGTTCTTTCATTTTCTTCTTGCTTGAAAATTTTGTTTCTAGAATACATATCTTGAATAAATTTGTTTGGACTGGATGTTAAGGACATATGAGCTTGTTATAGGTTCTCTATTAATGTATAACTTAATTTGATGTTTTCCTAATTACTTATTCAGGGTTCCTACACCAGTCGCTGCCATTATCAGTGCTGCTGTATTTGCCCTTGCGCATCTTACCCCTGGAGAGTTTCCCCAGCTATTTGTATTAGGTGATTGACGGCATTTTAAACTACTAGATGTCGGATTTGTTTCGGAAACAATCATCACCTAAATTCCCCCTTCACTATCTAATTCAGCATCACATTCCATAAAGAGATGTCTAAATAGATTTTCAGTGTAGATCAGACATTTCCATCTATGTAGAAACTAACAGACTACATACTCTATTTAGGGACTGCTTTGGGATTGTCATATGCGCAAACTCGCAATTTGTTAACCCCCATCACTATACATGCTTTCTGGAACTCGGGAGTGATTCTGCTTCTTACATTTCTTCAGGTAAAATTTCACTTCCATTCCAGTGATTGTATAGAAGTCTGCTTGGCATGACCTTATTTTGACTTGGTATTCTTGGGGTCTTACTTATGTCGCAAGCAAAAGTAGAATCACGAAACTGATTTATCTCCTGGTTTTTGTGCGTCTGCAGTTGCAAGGGTATGATATCAAGGAACTGTTACAGGCAACCTGATAAAAATGTGTTTTTCTCCCTGATGATGTCGAGGATAATGGAGATTTACACGGGTTCACTTCTTAGCTGACTCTATATATGCTTCAATAGACTCTTTGTTTCATTGTGTAAAAATTGAGCGAAAGAAGCATGGGTGTCAAAAGCATATGCATGTATAAAATTGATCAATTAACTTTCAATCAAAAAGATATTATGAGCATAGATCTTGAACACAGCTGGTATGTACCATAGATCTTTATTACAGTGTTTTCTAAGTTTGACAAAAGACAAGCTCATGGTAATGTTTTCCTGGTGCAAATTGCAATATTGAATTTGAAAGGATTTGGACTGCTGCCAAAGTTGCACATTAAATGTTTGGTCATTTTTAAAGCAACATGTGATGTGAGTAGAGATGTCTTATAGACCAAGATTTGCCCTTTGATTGAAGGAAAAGATATGACTAAATATGCACTCCTACTGCCCACTTGCATGTTTCGAATGCTTTCTTGTAACAATAGTGAATGATCATTAATCCTTATTGCTAATCGGATGATTCAAAGTTTTTTGATCAAGGATTCAAATTAATATCATTGAATCAAATGTTGGGACGTAAATATGTGATTCTACAAGGGGTTTTTTCGTTCTTTTTTCTTTTGTACCGTCAAATAATGTAAGTTTGGGGTTCGGAGTCTTCTTGGGCTTAAGAGAGAAAGTTCATAAAGAGTGAAGAAAACCCATTACGAGGAACCCAGATGTGGATTTGGATTTGAATGGTTTTTCAACAAGAATGGGCTTATTTAGTAACTACTTACCAGATTGTATAATTAAAGTGGGGAGGGTTAATGTTTCACGTAGAAAGAGGCATAGAAGCTTGGGTTTGAAGAGTTTGACCCAATTTTTAACAAAAACGAATAAAGAAATGGTTACACGCTTGGGAAGCAAGCCCTAGGTCAAGGAACAGACAAAAAGGGTTCCAACCGAGGGCTAGATTTGGGGAGTTTCACTGAATTTGGAGTCCCAAGTTTGGCATTTGACTCAGTGAACTCACCCCCCATTAAATTCATGGTACTTAACTTGCCAGCCAATTAGTAGACAAATTTTTACCAAATTCTTAAGTACGAGAAAGAAATGGGACTCTTAAGCAATTAGGATCATAATTCTAGAGTGTTTTGAAAAGGTAAAAATTCAAACTTCATTTTTACTTTGGGTTGTAAAATTAATTACCATTACCAAAAAGCAAGAAAAATTGAGGAATTCTATAGTGCTTGGTTTTCCAAAGCCCACAAAATCAGAGGAAAATTTGAGTTAACTAAAAATTGACTTTTGCCCCTTCAAACTACCATTACCATATGAATGAAGACAGAAAAGTCTTTTGCTTTTAATGTCAAAAAAAGAACCCGATGCAAGGACAAATCAATTCTTATGTTTTCATATATACTATCTTTCTAAATAAAGCACCTTGGTTATTGACTCTTTTCTCAACCAATTCTATTTCTATACATTGTGAACCCTTCAAATAGTCCTCAATATAGACATGTATATGCATGCATGTTTATGTATGTACCTCTTTTCATGGAATAATTTCGATTTCATAAACGCACGTCTCAAACAGTTAAATTTATTAAATTTTTTATGAGAGATTTCAACTTCGAATCTTAATCAAACTAATGGGCACGGTGGAATATGGGATGGAAAAACACATAGCAAAATCAATCCATATATAATTATCCCAAGCTATATATATGATCGTTTTCAATTATATATATCTTGAATTATATATATACTCATTTGGGTTTTCATAAATATACCATAAATGGATTATCCTTTTAATCTTTTCAAAAGAATTTGTAAACAAAAACTAGTACCAAACTATATTCCAATTCTACTTATAAATTATACTCCATATAATAGTTTGAAAATACATATGAAAATGGTTATTTTTGGCCATCACATATATGATCAAAATGATTTATTGATCATAAAAGGGAATTATTATAGTAATAATTATATAAAATATAGGTCAACATCTGATAATACAGTTGAAGCTGCAGCTCACAATATGAAAACGCAAGAGTATGATAAGAGAATAATAATGGAGGTTTTATTAGTTAAATACAAAGTTTTGGTCATCATTTTGGCCTACAGCTAGGATCCAGAAAGTCAAATGATTTGGTTAAGTAGAGGTTTGAAATTTTGTTAAACTCTGAAAGATAGGTGAGTTTTTCTCACAAATGGTCAACAGAGAGATATGCTTAAGCGCCTATGTTCCCAGTTAGGGCAAGTGGTCCCAAATATTAAATTCCTTCATTAAACTTTGAATTAAAATTAATTTACCACACGTTCATCAATTTGTTTCTATCTCTCAAAACTGATCCAAAGAAGTAATATAAATCTGACAAAGTCAGTGGAATAGAAGCTCTGGGGAATGGAATAGAAACTGAATTTTCGTTTTCTGAGAAAAAATATGTATAGATTATTAATCTCTCCCTAGCTATAAACACAACACTTCACATAGACATAGGAATTTTAATATAGTTGAATTATATATTTCAGCTTTGTGTATTGGGAGTTGGGGTTTGGGTTCATATTTCCATATAATAATTCAAACAAAGACCAATAAAATTATATGTTATTTTGAGAGATTTCTTTTTGTCTTGACTTGTATATATATATATGGATTTTGGATTAAAAATTTGTCATGTTATTATCCCCAGATGCTGCTGATTTTGTAGCTGTTCCTTGAGATTCTTCCATTTGGATTAAACAAATAATTAACCCTTAAAAATGGGTTCATTAAGCTACAAGTTATAACTATACTAATCTCTTCTCTTCTCTTGCATGCACAAAATCCATTTTCATGACTTGGGTTATAATAATTTTCTTGGTAAAACACAAACTCGTTTTAAAAGTCACCAGAAAAGGCGGCTGATCCTTCGGGGGCAGACCCCTCTTCAGGAAGCATATATTGGCTTCAAATTAAGTGAAACTTTCACTCTTTCAAACTTACTCTCTTTTAGCTTTGAGTTTTTGCTCTGGTTTTTTAGGGTTTTGCTTCATTGTCAAGCTGTTCCTCTGTCAGGAAGCTTCTTGCTTGCTTACTTTAGCTCTAGCTAGGGTTTTAACACTTTTAACATATAGTTTTTCCTTTTGGATTCAAAAAGATCAGAAGAAACAAAAATAGTAAAAGAAAAGGAATGGATGAGAGAAGTAGTGAAAGTACTGAAAAAATGGAAGAAATAATGCTTCCAGGGTTCAGGTTTCATCCAACTGATGAAGAGCTTGTTGGGTTTTATCTGAAAAGAAAGATTCAACAGCGCCCTCTTTCCATAGAGTTGATTAAACAACTTGACATCTATAAATATGATCCATGGGATCTTCCAAGTAAGTCTATATTTAGTGTTTTATTAAAAACTCTTTCATGGAACAGAGAAAATCTAACAGAAGTCTTTTATGTGTTTGTGTTTTTGTCTGAATTAGAGCTGGCAACTACAGGAGAAAAAGAGTGGTATTTCTACTGTCCAAGGGACAGAAAATACAGAAACAGTGCGAGGCCAAACAGAGTTACTGGAGCAGGTTTTTGGAAAGCAACAGGAACCGACCGACCAATCTATTCCTCGGAAGGAACCAAATGCATTGGTCTGAAGAAATCTCTTGTTTTTTACAAAGGAAGAGCAGCCAAAGGGGTGAAAACTGACTGGATGATGCATGAGTTTAGGTTACCTTCTCTTACTGACTCTGCAGTACCACCAAAAAGATTCTTGGACAAAACCATCCCTGCCAATGTAAACAAAACCACTTTTTTTGTTCTTATTATTGCTTTATTATGTTTTATTTTTCGACAAAATTAATGAAAGTTTGGATAATATTGGAACATTATTGCAGGATTCATGGGCAATATGCAGGATATTCAAGAAAACTAACTCAACAGCTCAAAGAGCTCTTTCTCACTCGTGGGTTTCTCACCAAATACCTGAAACATCATCACCATCGGACTTGCCTAGTAGAAATTCAAACAGTTCTCAGTTTTCTTCAGACAACAACACAGCAAAAACCAGTTCTTCTTCAGTTCCAGTAGTTCAGTTTAACCATAACTCAGACATATTATTGCAGACATCTAATAATGCTGTGTTTTCCCCTTTAGATTTTGTCTCTTACAAGCCCATAAGTACCCAAATGGCTGGCAATGGCAATAGCAAGCCTTCTCAACTTTCAGCCATGTCGAATATTCCTGGTGACCTAACAAGCCTTATTTTTGCACCTCTTGATCAAATGACTTCACCATTATTACCTCCTAAATCTGCATCTGATGTTACTTCCATGTTGCTAAACATGTCTTCTTCCATGCTTGGAGATTATGGTAAGGCGGTCTCCGACAGTGTACATTTTTCCGGCACCGGCGCCGCCGGATCATCATTATCACAAGATACTTGCAATGGGTTCTTAGGGAGTAATAATTTGCAGCATGATGAAATGCAAGCTGGGAACATGAACAATCATGAACATTCTTTATTGTTTAAGAACATGAATGTGATGATGAGCCATAATAATGTTGATGATGATGATCAATGGGAAACTGTTAGATCATCATCATCCATGGGATATTTTCCCTTCAGCTTGCCGCCGATGATGATGGGAGATCATGGTTGGAAGCCAAGCATGCCTTGGGATTCTTCTTCATGTCCTAGTGATCAGATGTCAACAAGTTTTTCCACAACCAAGTGTTATACTTGAGATATATATGTAATATTTTCATATATACTGTGAAAAAACAATTTTCCCAGTTTTTAGAAATTAGGCAGCAATTAAGTTCCTTGTTAGGGAAAATTTTTTAGATTTTACCCTTAATTAACATGTAGAATTAATCCTTTTGTAGGCAAAAATATCAAATGGGAAATGTTATTTTCTCACCCGGGTATATGTAAACCTGGATGAGTAAATAACACTATTCCATTTTAAATATCATCATTTTATTATTTTTAAGAATGAAAAATTTTATAGTTGATTAAAATTTGTTTTGTTCATGGTCTAAGCTAATTATTAATTACTCTTTTTGACTCTTTATAATTAGTCATCGAAAGAAGGACAAATATAGACGAGTAAAATGTTTAAAGTATATATATATGCATGCAAAATAACTCACAAAATTTTGACCCAAAAAAAAAACTCACAATTAGATGCACTTTTAGAACACTCATATATATCATAAGGATATATTTATGTTATATATTTTTTTTGACCATTTTCACCAAATTAATTACTTACTTATTCAATTTGATATAAAAAATTCTACTTATATTGGACAAAATTCCTTTGAAAACAAGAAAAAAAAAGTTAAAAGTATTATAACAAGACAAATTATACAATACACCGTTAGTGGAGCTTAGCAGACTACACAAGCGGATTCTGAAGGGTGATATGTGTCCTCCAGGGACTAGATTGAAATATTTAAAACCTAATTAATTCAAAATTTGAACATGTATTAACTCCATAACCCGCTTGTGGAGTCAAAAATTTACACCACCGGTGTATCATATAATCACCCTTATAACAAATACACTTTCCGAACATTATAACGACCTACAAACAAACAAATCAGGCCTGTCTGGTTTCATTAGGCCGAAAATCTTATGAATCAAATATTGACAGGCCCATGAAATCTACTGGAGGCCCAATTTTGTATTTACTTAATACAGCTTTTAGCAGCAGCATCTGGATTTTTTTCCCCTTTTTTACATATACCAAAAACAAAGACAAAAAATCTGGATTTTATTTTTTTTTTGAGAAAAAAAAAATATGGATTTTAATTTTATACTACAGTAAAATAATTATGATCAACCATGATGTATGTCTTATAGCATGATTTTTCTTTCTCCAGTTAACTCCTTTAATTTGAAAATCAGTTTATAAAACTTTAATAATTAACGTAAATTTGATATTTTTAAAAATAGCCTAAAACGATAAAATCTTAGAAGTTACTACTAAATATCCTAATCCAAATTTTTATCAGACTACTAATTTCCTCTTTTTTTTTTGTGTGTATATATATACAAACTCATAATCTTATAAACTTATACCAAAAGAACTCACAAGTTCTAAGAACTTGTGAGTTCTTTAAAAAAAAAAAAAAGATTATTATTATTCTTTTTATTTGTTTCTAATTTCTAAATAAAACCCTAAAAATGCCGCTTCCGCTCATTCTCACCGGTTTAACCTTTGGCCTAGCGTACCTTGGCATAAAAGGTGTTGACGTAACTGTTGATGCTATTTGGGATAAATTAGAATTGAATAATAGACATCATAAGAAGTTGGAGAGTCCAAACGAGTGTAGTAATATTTTCCAAGGCAGATGGGTTTATGATCCTAATTTCCCTCCACTTGATTACACTAAAAATTGTCCTTTCGTCCCCCAACAATTCGAATGTTTAAAACATGGTCGTCCTGACAATGACTATCTCAAATATAAATGGATACCCAATTCATGCAAATTGCCCAGGTAATGTACTCAAATTTTACTTACTAGTTACTACTACTAATCACTAATATATCCATGTTAGACTGTGCTTATTAGTCTTAGTTTGTCCACTGAACTATAACGCCAAAGATCTTTTGCTCTTTGAACTTCAAATTGTGATGACTTACACCTTAAATTTATAAATTCATGACAATTTATTCACTGAACATTTCAAATCGTGTCTTTAGTCTCATTGTTTGAGGGTAAAAGGCTAATAAGTCTATTAGGCAGATATGGGTACCTAAAATCGACTTGATATATATGTTGCTAGCTTGTGACTTTTCATTTTTGCTTGAAATATTTGTGTTAGATACATATTCGAAAAATATGGGTATGAAAATATGTACCCATGATATCCGAATAGAATGTGATTAAAATGTTGTTACTAATTTTCCTAATAATAATAATAATGCAGGTTTCATGGTATAAATTTCTTGAAGAAAGTTCGAGGGAAGAGTGTCATGATTGTTGGGGACTCTGTTCTGTTGGGTATAGCCAATGGGCTTCGCTGGTTTGCATGATCAATTCGGGGGATGTTGATGCCGCTACATCCCATGCAGATAGCGTTGACTTTCCGGCAAAGGATTTCTCCATCAATTTTTTTTTTTTTAATTTAATGATAGCAAAAGAATGTTAATTCAAGAAACAACATTAATCTTGGTCGGAATTTTCTAGGAGTACAATGTCTCGGTGACATTTTCCCGCAGTGATTTCCTTGTTGACATGGTTGTTGGTGACAACAAGGAAAGAGTCCTGAAACTTGATTCGATTGAAAAAGGTACAGCCAAGTGGGATGGTTATGATGTATTGGTCTTCAACACTTGGAATCAAGGGCTTCAAACTGGAAAGAATCAACTGTAAGCCCTTCAGCTGTAACATAAATATTATAGTTTAGAAATTTTCTAACATTGATTTGATTCATTGTCGTGTTTCAACTGCCAAAAAAAAAAAACAGATGGGATGTTATTGAAGAAGGCAATGTCAGACATAAGAACATGGATCCTTTGGTTGCTTGTGAAAAAGCCCTGAATACATGGACCAAATGGGTCAATTCTAAAGTGGATTCCAAGAAAACCCAGATTTTCTTCCAAGGAATTTCCCCAGACCATTTCAAGTAAGCTAGTTATAATGTTGTTCATGTCAAGAACAGAACATGCATTGAAATCTGAAAGTAACTGATGTTTTCATTCTTGTTTCAATTACTATATATATAGATCGAGAAATTGGGCAAATCCGAATGCAAGGAACTGTGCAAGGGAAACAAGACCAGCTCCAGGAAAAAGATACCCAGGAGGTCGACATCCAGCAGAAGCTGTTCTGGAAAAAGTATTGAAACAAATTCAGAAACCAATTCAGTTCATGAATGTAACAGCCATGTCACAGTTAAGGAAAGATGGGCATACTTCAATCTATGGCGCCAATGGCAAACATGTTGACTGCACAAATTGGTGTCTTCCTGGGCTGCCAGATGTTTGGAATGAACTCTTATCTGCAAGGCTACTATTGGGTTACTAGACATCTTTCTTCGATGCTTTTCCATGAAGAAATACTATATAATAAATAAATAAATTAGCAAATAAATTGCTGCTACTTGTATTATTATAATACAATAATTGAAAGCATAAATAAAAGTTATTTACCTAATCCTCAATCACCCATCAATTCAATCCGATTCATCCTTAAAAATTAGATATTCTATATTCACACAACTTTTTGAACCTCTTCCCCAAGTCTTTGACTTTAGATAACGAAAACTGGCTATAAATGGGTTAAACATTACTCAAGATGAATTAAACCTAAATTGGAGAAAGGTTGAAGTGATTGAGAATGGAAGGGGGAGAAAGTCAGGTTGTGTTGATTGGGACATGGGCTAGTGGCTACTGCACCAGAGTTAAATTGGCCCTTGAACTTAAGGGTATACCTTACAAATACATAGAGGAAGACCTAGGAAACAAGAGTTCACTGCTCCGACAAAGCAATCCTGTCCATGGAAAGGTGCCGGTGCTATTGCACAACGGGAGAGCCATTGCTGAATCACTCGTCATCCTTGAATACATCGACGACTACTGGAGCAAGATTGGCCCTAAACTCTTACCAGAAGATCCTTACCAGAGAGCCAAAGTTCGCTTTTGGGCCAATTTCCATGACCAGAAGGTAGTGTTCACCCTCAATAAGTTAATAACAACTTCCTTCTTTTGTTTTCTTTCATTGTCCATGTTTATTAATGAAACTGTTTATGATTTTCTAGCTCCTGCCCGCTGCTTTGCCTATCATCTTGTCGGAGGGGAAAGAACGCGAGAAAGCTGTTGAAGACTACCATGAATTGCTCAAGGTGTTTGATGAAGGAACTGAGAAGGACTTTCTGGCCAGGTCTCCTTTCTTCAACGGCAACAACCTGGGATTTCTTGATATCGTGGTTGGTTCGGTGTCATGCAACTACCAGGCTTTCAATGAGGCAGTTGCTGTGATTTTCGAACCAACAAAGCATCCGACGTTTTTCTCATGGGTAACTGCTCTTAAAGAGCACCCTCTGATGAAAAAGATTCTACCAACTCATGACAAAATGGTTGCAAAGTACAGACAGAAGTACCCTCATCTCATGAAGCTTTAGATAGATAATCAAGTAGCCAATCACTACCTACTTACTATGCTTTGAGTTTGGAGTGAAAAGAATAGAATTTCAGGATGCCAGCACCGTTAGATCATCCCCTACCTCAATAAAAGTTGTAACATATTCTTCTTATGATGAATCCAATGATACAAGTACTATGAAAACAGATGCCATGATGCCAAAGAATAAGTAGCAAGTTCTGACTTAACTACTCAGCTCAGATCATTCTGCAAGAAATCCTTACCCTTAAATGAACAAATTCCAATAACATAAACCCAGTTTCACTCCAAGATTGCAGACAGCATCTTATTGAAAGAGAAAAAAAAAGGCCAGAAAGATTCATTTTCAAATGGCTTTTCCTACATGTGGTGAATTATATCAGTATTGTAGAATAAACATTAGTAAGGTGCAGCATATGCATATGTGATATTGAGGCAATCAAATTAGTACTTTACTAATGATAACAAAAACCACTAATCTGCAAATACATTAAACATCCAATTCTGGTAAGAACTTTTCAGAGCATAGCAGACAAGTGAAAGAACAAAAACAAAATTGTAGTAGAATTGTCGACAAAGAAAAAGAAGTAAACCATGTTTCATAACAGACAAGCTCAAATACAAATCCAAAATTTGATCACCTCAAACTACTATTCCACGAGATGCTATCATCAATAGACTAAAACTCTAGCTCTTGGAGGCAAGCTTTTCTTTTGCCTTCTGAATCTTGAGGACCTTCTTCACAATCTTTTGCTCTTCCACCAAAAAGGCCCGAATGATCCTGGAACAATAAACAATCAAGGGAAAAGAAGTCTTAAGCCTCTGCAGGCAATCAAAAACTGAAATTAGAGGAAATTTAAGTCTCAAGTGTTAAAGCACAAACCTTTCCCTAACAGCACTTCCAGACAGAACTCCACCATAAGCACGGTTTACGGTCCTACGGTTTCTTGGCAATCTAGACCTCTTGTACTCAGCTGGCCTCAAATGAGGAATCTACAAGAATAGCCCACATTTACCCTCAGCTAACAAAATGATACTCAGGCTAAAATCTATCAAGAACAGGGCTTTTACTCTTACAAAATCCCCACATTGAAATACTAATATAAACGAGAAGTATATTAAAGTGATCACAAAATAAAGACTCCATTGATCAGAGAATTAAAAAAATGCATTAAAAAAAGATCAAACATTTAAACTAAACCAAGGTCATAGAAGTGTAGCATGATTCTAAAAATGTTGTCAATATAAAAAGTTTCAGAAAGCTTAAAAGAACCCAGAATCAAAATCTCCAATAAATCACATTCTCCCTCTGTAAATTCTTATTCATGTAAGATTATTTCTAAATTGAACATCCAACAAATGAAATAAAACCCTAAAAAGAAAGAGTGACATACTCCTTGAATCCTCTTCCCAGTAACTGGGCATTTGGGTCCGCTAGCTCTCTTCTTGGTGGTCTGGTAAACAAGCTTCCCACCTAAACCCACAACGTAAAAAGAGTGTTCTTGAGCATAAAAAATCTAACTACATAGCTGCCACGGGGGAAGAGAAAGAGGTGAGAGAAGTTACCGGGGGTTTTGACGACGCGGTGCTGGTTGGACTTGGTGGCGTAGCTGTGACGCGTGCGGTAAGTTAGCCGCTGAACCATTTTGGAATTTGGAGGAGCTGCCTCTGCCTCTGGTACGGTAAGTGCGGCGGCGGCGTGGTGTCGTAGAGAGAAGGGCTTATAAGTCTTGTCTTGGATTGGGATAATATTTACGTCGAAAGACAAAACCAGTCCGAAGCCCAACAAAACTGGTGGGCTTTGGTCTCGGTTTTGTTTTTCGGCCGAATAAATCTTAACCCAAGAGGCCCAAAGGTTTAACCACTCATCAGAAGAAATCTATCTAAATATTCTAAATCTAAAATTTTTCACTCGAGCTAAAATTTTTTTAAGTCTAAACGACATTTAATTTAATTCTTAATCCAGTTTTAAATTAAATGTCGTTTGCCCAATGTCGTTCACATTTCTTAGTTGACAATGTCTAAAAGATCCAATAGAAGAATTAGCTCGAGTGAAAAAAAAAAAAGGCTGTGCGGATGATGCATGCTACTTACAAAGCTGCAACTCTTTGGTATGTTTGGCCAGCTTATTTAACAATTTATCTACTGGAAAAAGGTTAAGTTGGGCCAAACAGAAAATTCAGAAGTGTTTTTTAGTTGTTTTTGAACTAAAAGGCAAAAGCTCTAAATTGAAGCTTTTTCGAGAAACACTTTTTCAGAAAAACTTTAAGTTAGGCCAAACAGACACGTTATGTTTGCCAATATATCTTATGGAGAGGAAAAAAAGGATGGTATCAAAATGCCAATATATCTTTGTATTGCCTTATCCATCATGTATATGTATATATATACACATTCATACTTACAACTAAAACAAGTATATGGTGGCAAATTGGCAATTGGATTTGATCACCATGTTAACATGGGAAAAGTGTAAATGAGGATTCTAATTGTATCTTCCTAGTCCTACTACTAAAGCTAATCCTATTTAATTTCTCATGACACCAAATTAACTGATCTGTGCTTACTTTCAACATGCTTAATACTCTTGAAACCAATTTCAGCTCAACTTGGGCTATGAAAAGTGCTTGATCCAATGGATTATTATTCCCCTTATGTTGCCTCTGGAACTTCTTTATTATGCAGTTTGAACTTCTTTGAATTTCCTTTAGCCTTCTCTCCTTCTGCATGAAATCAAAAAAGTAATTAATTAATTGAAATTGCAGAAAAGGAAACATAATTTGTTCAATGGAAGGGAAAGCGAATTAACCTTTTGAAGATCTGTTCTGACATCAATCAAAAGCTCTAAATCAATGGGATCATGTGGAGCAACTTGGGCTTGCTGGGGAGTCTTGGAAATGGCATTTGATTCTTCTTTATCAGCTTTAATGAATTCCCAGAAAACATGCATTGATTCCTCAATTGTATCTGTTAACATTTCAATTGATACTGCTGCATCTTCCTCTCCATCTCCTGTCTTGTATTTTTTAGAACAATCATCTGCAAGGACATTATTTAATTATGATAAGAACATGTTTCAGAAAACATAAATTTGTTACTCGAACTCGAATCTAATTTACCTTTGATAACTGGAACTTGAAGAAAATGTCGAACTGAAGATCTGTTCTTGACATAATTCTCAACTCTGGGTCTGGCTTGAAAAGGTTCATTCTCTAAGAATCTTTGAACAAGAACTTGAAAAAGTTGAAACTCCCCGGCAACTTGGTTAAACTGACGAGTTCCATGGCTGTCACATTCCAACAAATCTTTTACTTTTTCAAATTGCCAATGTAATATTTCCCAGGAAAGACAGATTTGTCCAACATAAACTGTCTCAAAGTCCTTTTGCAAGTCTCTAATTAACTTGGTTGCTGGGTCTGCTTCATGCTTTCGTTGCTTGATGAATGGCCAAGCGTTTTGTGAGCAAAGTGACTTAATTGTTGGTGCTGAAGATTTCCCAGATGTGCTTGATTGAACTGAGTCTTTTAGCTGAAGTAAACCTAAATTCATCAATAGATAATCACCAAAAAAAGAAAGTCAATTAAGTAACCTCATTTATCACATTTTATGAGAAATTTTTAACATATAAACGTAAAATACTTGACTTCTAATTTAATCCATAAAACTTGATGTATTAGTGTCAGACACATATTCAATCCCGATATCTAATTCAACAAAAGGATTTAGAATCTTAAACTATCTTTGTTAGGACATTTTAGGACCATAAAGAGACACATGGAAGTGGGGCAACAACAATCTTCCATTGATATGAATGAGTTGATAGACATTAGGGTACTTTTGGACCATAACTCCCTAAAAGACATGAAAGTGGGGTAATTGCAATCTTCCATTGTTATGAATTTTGGTTGAAACTTGGAAGACATCAAGTGATGGGGGAAAGGTAGGTCACTTGGCATTTAAAGAGTATTAGATACCTGATAGTGGCAATCATGGATTTGAGGAAAAAATTGAAAGAGAAATTGGATGCACATTTGTTAGTAAAATAGTGATGGAAATAAAAGAGGATGGAGACCCACCAAACAATTGAATTCTTTTAAAAGATCTCTCTTGCTCTTGGGGGAAGTAGGAGGGGAAAAAATCTTCAACAGGTTAGAAATTATGAAAGACAAATGGCATCTTTAGCAATTACATAGCAAAAACATTGGAAAATATAGACAAAGAAGATGTATTTCCTAACACAATCTATGAGACAAAAATGGGCCCAAAACTATTTGATTAATGCCATACAATGATTACTATAGTTAATAAAATGAAAAATTGAAAAAGAATAATAACCATAGAAAGGAAGGAAGCCCTCATTGACTACTATGTTAAGTCATTAGATTGAATGGTTCAATCAAGTCTTCTTTTTAATATTAATAATTTCTTGCTTTTCAACTTTAGCAGAGAATTATGAAATATTTGTTTAACTAATAAGAAAATTAAAGAAGTACCAAAGATTTAAAAAAGAATGGTGTTGGGAACTTACTGATTGCATGCATGGTCTGGGAATTCAAGATGTCAAGTTTCTTCATTTTATCAGAATAGCTCTTGTAAACCTTCTGGATTTCAGCCATATGAGATTTGTGATCAATTTTCTCATTGATTTGGAGAGGCCCCAATTCTTGCACCATCTTTGGAGACTCAGATTCTTCTAAAATTGTTGGAAGTCCCCCTGTTCTTGCCATTTTCAGCTCCATCTTTAATTTCTCTAACAATTCATCATGCTCTGAATCATCATCATCATCATCATCTTCTTCTTCTTCTTCCTCATAATTTGATATTGACTCTTCCTGCAAAGTTGCATCTTTGGTTTCTTCAGGGGACTCCTCTGTTTCTTCCATTACGGACAATTTTTCAGAGAGAAATTCTAGTTCTATGAATTCATCATCAGAATCATTGATTGAACCTCTTGAATTCGTTGCTTCTTGATCTGAAATACTTGGATTTTGATCATGGATTTCATTTTGCTCCATATTTTCTACCTTTTGGTCATCCACTTCAGAAGTAATTGACTCAAAGCTATCAGCCTTGCTTTTTGGGGTAAAAATGTTCCCATCCTGGTTTGATTCTTCCTTTTCCTGTTTCCATTTGTCTAAATACATGTCAATTCCAGGACTCTCGAAAAAGTTCCCAAATTCATCTTCAAGATGATCATTGCTGCCTTCTACTTCACGGCTCTGTTTCTCTAAAGTATTTTCTATTATGTAACTCTCAACAGATTCCTCTGGATTTTCCTCGAAAACATCTTCGGTTTCTTCTATGGCCTGCTTTGGCTTCTCCAAAATATTTTCAACAATGAAATTCTCAATAGGCTCTTCTTCTTCTTCTTCTTCTTCTTCCTCCTCCTCTATTTCATCATCTTCAGATTTCTCAACAGAGTCCTCTGCTTTTTCTTCAACTGGTTCCTCTGTTTTCTCCTCAAATTGTTCCTGTTTGATTTGCTCCACAAAATCCTTTGTAAATGAGAACTTCAGAGCAGATTCCTCCTCTTTTTCATATTCAAAAACAGAACTTGTTTCCTTCAACTGTGATCCTTTTTCCAAAATCTTCCCAATCAAGAAACTGTCAACAGAGTCCTCTGTTTTCTTCTCTTCAATAACATCATTGACTTCAAACTCAGTTTTCCCAATATCAGCATCGACAGAGTCCCTTGAATCAAGAATTCCACCATTGAGATTGTGATTCTCAGTTGAATCCATATAGAACTCATGAACAGTAAAGCTCTCAGTTTTTGGTTCTTCGATGAATCCGCTAATACCGTTCCTGTACAAAAACTCATACTTGCTTGAACTTGCCACCATGGCGGCAGAATCCTCTTCTTGTTCACAATTTCCATGATCAACAAAATCATTACTCTGTTTTTCCTTCAACTCATCAAAGTCTGAATCCAAACTAACAAACCCAGAGCTATTCTCCTTAGAACATCTATCCCCTGAAACCCTGCAAAAAACCCAAACCCAAAATGTAAAACTTTAATCAAACAAATTAAAAACCATACAAAAAATCAGAAACAATAAATAAAAACAGAGTACCCATACCTGAAAAGGTATCCAATTAATGATCCAAAGACAAACCCAATGAAGTTGGAGAGAAAAACCCAGAAAGAACCAAAAACAGGGAACATGTTTCGATATAAAAACCCATGCATTAAACCAAACACGAAATCAAAGTGGGTTTTCTTAAACATGATAAGCCTGCTAGAAGAACCCATTGATTGAATCAATCTTTCTCATATCTCTCTGTCAACCGGCCTAAGCCAAAAGCTAAAAAGGGATTGCAAATCTTTCTCCATCAGAGAGTAAATTCTAATCAAATTCATTGAAGAAAAAAAAGTGAGGAGTGTTTCCACTTGTTATAGAAAGTGAAACCTTTGGAGTCAAGTTGATAGAGGAAAAGGAAGGCGAGATTTATGGGGAGGAGATTTAACACAGGACAAGAAAAGGAGAAAAAAAAGCACAGGCAAAGCCTATGTGGGTTTAAATATGTGTTTGGCAAGAAAGAAAATTTACTGCTTCTACTGCTAAGAAGGAAAGACAATCCTTTGATTTCGAGGAAGATTTTTTACTCGCTTTTAGCAGTTATAGGAGTTAGGACACAAACAATCCTTTCAGTTTCTTGGAATATTCAAAGGGTTGACTCATACGTTCCAAGTTTAGAGTCAAATTCTTGTAAAAACTTAAGAGGGGAGGAAATGAAACTGTTTGGCTGAGTGGAAAAGGGTCTTTAAATCTTTTTTCTTTCTTTTCTTTTGGCCAAAGGGTCTTTAAATCATTGAATTTGATTAATTAATTGGGGTTTAATGGGACTTGGTCGGTGTTTGGGGTCTTAATTTTTTTGGGTTTTATTTGGTTTTTGTATTGCGTGTACATTGCAACCAAAAACGTACGTCCTTCAAAGCTTTTCCTTTTCTTTTACTTCTTTTTTCATGAAATACATAAACCTAACCGACAATGTGGGACTGAGAATGAAGAAGTGGAGCGAAAAGCCAAATTAAATGTTAGGCCATGCTACTCAATCCAAGTTAGATATCCAATAACCAAAAGGGTTATCATTAAAAGGTTGAGAATTTCATTTCTTGGTACTTTTACTTTGATGGATTGCATTAGAAGGGTTTGAACTTATCAGGTTTAATGTAACTCAATTACAGATTAATCGAAATTCAGTATGATGATCATATAACTGTACCATCAAAGGTTTTGTCATTGTACAAAATATTCTCCCTATATGCTTTTATATTAGTAGTAGTATTTTTCCCATAATTTATTCAAATTTCAAGGCTTAAAAAGACCTACCATTGTTAATCAATTAAAAGGAAATAAATGTCATCGTAAGTCAGCCAAATGAAAATGAAAAAGAAAAAAGCTTTCAACATTGATGTTATGGCGTGATCACAAAGTACAAAAATTTTTTTAAAAGAAGAATAATTATATACTTTAATGTCAATGTATGTAGGTAACCAAATACAATATGTTTGTTTTTAAAACCTTTAATTTAATAAACGCAATTTTTTTGTGTTATGCGCGTGTCTATATATATTCTACACGTTAAAAACATCCTTGTTAATTATGAATCACCGAATGTCTTAGAACAATAACGTTTACTACTAATGAATATATTAAACTATAATAATACTATAATATTAACCTTGATTATTAACCTTTCTATATGAAGTACTTATGTATAAACTAAGTTTTAGGTTTACAATCAAAAAATTCATCATCGGTTTATCATGTCTAAGCTTTCATGCTCGAATCTTAAGAATAAAGAAAATAAACTTTTAGAGAAATTTCTCGATTTTGATTCAGGTCAATTTTGAATTAATCAAAACCATATGAATATCTATAGACGGATGAAAAAGAGAATATATATCTTCTAATTAGTAATTACATACATGTCTTGATGATTATTTTGTATTAATTAATATGTTTAAAATCACTATGTATAATTGTGATATTTATTTATGATGTAAGATGTTTTGATAATGATTTTTCATGAGAAATGTAAAGTTCTCAAAATTCACTTAATTGAATCATGGTAGTGGAGCTTTAATAAGGCCACTTTGGGTTGGATAGTCAATCAAAAATTATTCACAGCGTTGGCAAAACATATACGAAGCCAAAATTAACCAAAAAAATCTATTGCGGGGAAGGCGACTGACACAATTTGCGTGCTACTGCTAAGATAAAATGGCTTTAAAGAAGAGAATGTGAAAACCTCATATAGCCAACCAATGAAGAATCAGCACATAATGATTCTTGATAAGTAGAATATCTGAAATTAGGAAGGATTTTTTGTTCTCTTCTTGCTAGTTGATTCATTTGGAAAAGTTAGCAAAAGTAACTAGTATATATATATATATATATATGAGTAATTATTTGATACACTGGCGGTGTAAATTTTGGACTCCACAACCGGGTTGTGGAGTTGACACATGTCTATTTTTTTGAATCAATTAAGTTTTAAACATTTCAATCTAGTCCCTAGAGGACATATGTCACCCTTCAGGACCCGCTTGTATAGTATGCTAAACTCCACTGACGGTGTATTGTATAATTTGCCTATATATATGTACTTTTTGATGATGAAAATGTTAATTAGTAAAACTTTGCAATATCAAATGAATTTGTTAATAAAAAGACATTAGTAGTTAGCATTAAATCTTAATTAAGAATGGGAAGATGGGTACCATGAAATGAAAGTCAAAATATAAAGTGATTTTGTACCAAAAAAAATATATTTATATAAAAGTGATTTGTCTCCATGATCGGATAGAAATATATATGACCCCTTAATCACTCGAAGGAATAGAATTAATTAGAGTATATTATTTCCTTAAATCAAATAATTAGTTGATCACAAAAAGTCTAAAAAAAAAAACCCTAATTAGACACATTTTGGTCATATAATGATAGTATAACGAAAGCCACTCCTACTTATTTGTTATATCTTCGGTTTTTAATCAACTCTAACAACCCATTGAAGCAAGCATAGATGTAAATCTAAATATATATTTCTCTTGAAACTTAGATAAAAGTTTTGTATTTGGGTCCATTTCTCCATTAAATCAAGAAATTAGGGGGCAAATTATAGCTTAATCATCTTAGTAAGCTTAAATTTGTCCCCTAAAGCTCATAACATGGCTTCATAACTATTCTCCATCTCTTTTGACAAAGTCTATTAAATTGCATAAACTAAGCATATGATTAGACAAAAATTAGCCTTTGGAGTTTGGCCATGGTGATCATTATTCCCCTCCAATGCCGACTTAAAATGGGCGGCCAAAGCCGGTGTTGCTTGTCATTTTCTTCTCAAATTCAAAACAAAAATTATAAGTAAGCCGAATATAAGACATAATGCTATATATGACTATTAAGCTGTGGTAATTAACCTTTCATTTTGCATATAATTGCAAAAGAATCAATTTAGATTCTCATTGAAAAAACTTTGCAAGTTTTTTTTTTTCAATTTGGTCATCGAACAAATGTCATTTTCGCAGCCCCCCGTGCACGGAAAATTGGAAAGCAAAATGCTTCTTGGCCGTGAATATTGATGAAAGGAATAATTCTTCAAAAGACTAAATCAATGAGGTAAGTTAATTGTTGGTTTGACATGAAAATTCTTTGTTGAAAAATGGGTTTTCTTATTTCTATGTGAAAATCTATTTTTCAATGTTTTGTTCTTGTGTTCATTGAAATGGGAATATTATGTAAGAAAAAGCTAAATATATGAGCAAGTGCTTTGATTTTGGAAGGAAAGTGAGACCCGGCATACAATACATTTTTTTGTTTAATTCAATACTGGATTTTTTTCCTTTGAAAAAAAAAATTATTTTCCTATAATTTTCATGTCAATAGTAATTTTTTTTTCTCATCCGGTATTTAGGATTTTGTCCTGATTAATCCGGTTCCAACCCGCGTCATGCACCTGATTATGGTGGGTGAGTATAATTTTTTATATCAAATAATTTACACTTGCTGACCTATGAAGAGCAAACAGCCCATTAAGGGAAGTAGCTTTTGGACCGAAAAGAAAATGATCCATTCGCTTTGTAAACCCAAAACGCTTTAAGCCGATGGCCCAATCCCAATATTCTTCCCCTCAATTTTTTTGTTTTTGTTTTTGGGATTTTTATTTTTATTAAAAAAAAAAAAAACCCTGTAAAACCTCCCAAAAACCATCGAGTTTCTGTCTCGACCGAAATAGCAAATTTGGTGTGCATATGGATTTGGTCAACAGTAGTAGGAAGAAAGCAAGAACCTTCAAGCAGTTTCAGGGTTAAAGGTGAGCCAAATTTATCAGGGTTAATGTTACATTTGGGTGTGTTTAAGATGTTTGATATTTTGCCTCAGTGCTATTTTGCTTTCCTCCTGAGCTGGTTATGTATTAGTTTCAGAAAAGAAAAGCTGTCTTTTGAAGTTTTAATGATGTGCTTTTACATAAAAAGTAGCCATTTTTTATAGCTTATTTCTACAGAGTAGCTTAATTATGTTTGTTAAGGTTACTATTTGGTAGAAATTGGTTCTCTTTTGGTCTGGTGCTTGAACGGGTTATGAGAATTTGATGCCTGTTAATCTCATCTTACGTTTGATGCTTTTTCAGCAGTTTGTATTTTTTCCCAGAAGCTGTGCATCAAGTTTGCAAATAAAAACAAGCTTGCTGTAATATTTTCCTCAAGTTGTGAAAATTTTCCTGTCTGGCAATCAATAGATGGAGCAGGATTGCTCCCAATGGGCATGCCACATATGTGGGAACCTTGGAATGTCAGATGGATTGGATGGCTTTTTCTACTGCTTGAGGTGTGGGTCTCAGGCTGATGATGTCATTGATACCGGTGTTGCTGATGAGGATTTCGTTGATAAGGGTACCCATGGTGGTGCCCTTTACTTGTCCAGCCATACACGTCATTCTCGTCAACCTCTTACCCCAGTCCAACCAATCTCACAATATGATCCCAAATCTCAGCAGTTTTGGTCTCAATTGAGCCAAGAACACAGAGATCATGATGGTAATCAGGATGCAGTGGGAGAGGATGCTGGTTTCGATAGTGTGGAGCCAACAGGAACAAGTGATTTTGGGTCATACTCTGTGGGTGTGTATAGCTATGAAGATTATTACACAGAACTTAGGAACAGGTACGTGATGGGGTTGCAGATGATGATACAGGCCCAATGCGAGGCTCTAGTAGAGAAGTTTAATGTGAAACCTTTGATTTGTGGGATAGTTGGACCGATTTGGTTGAGGTTTGTGGCTAGCACTAGGATTTTTGATGATAGTTGGGCTGATGAGGCTATTCATGAGTCTGAGATTCAAAAAACAGGTATTGGCTGTGTCTATTTCAAACTTGTTTAACCCTTCAGTTGCAGAAATACTTATAGACAAAAGTTGTTTCTTGTACTTTTAATTGTCAAGAAGTTACTTTGCTGGTCATGCGTAAGTGATATTGGAGTTAAGGGTAATATTGGTGCTTTAGTTATTCCTATCATGCTGATTAAAAAAAGAAAAAAAAAAGGATTTCCGTGATTTTGTGTGTTTATTTTGATAGCTATCAACGGATCAGTATTGATTCCAATGGTTTAGAAGCGCGAAGGTTGTAATTAAGGCTGACTACTTGTTATGGGCTGTTTCATTCCATCTTAATATTGTTGACAGTTCTTTCTTAAGTTAAGTGTGAAAATTAGAGAAAGAATGCTTGCCAATCAATATCAATTTTCAAATAAAGGTTTCCGAAGTTAGTGAGTCAATGCTGGTAGTTAATGAGGAAACTATTCTTATCTGAGGTGGTTTAGCTATCTCGATGAGAAATGAAATGTATTACCTTATTGCTTACATGCAAGTTTTAGACTTCACCTCTTTCTTTGCTGCCCCCCTTCCTTTTATATTTATACTTATTGATGATTATTTTGGTTGATCCATATTTTCATTTTGCTCTTGCTCTTAGGAGAAGATGAGGATTTCGTTCCACATTCTAAGCACAAGGCAGAACCTCATAACATGCATGGTCAGAGGGCAATAATTATATGGTTTAATTCTTTAAGAAAAAAGATGCCATTATTTTGTTCTTTAGCTGTTTCTTTTCTAGGATGTTATGTTGCAAGGGAAGGAGTTTTACCAACAGACATGGTTAAGTGGTCAGTTGAAGGGGAGCTTACCTATTTTGATGCTTTTATTGAAATTGAGAAGCGCATTGGAAGGTCTCTGCCTCGGTTTCCTTTAAGTTTAAAAAGTATGTTCAGGCCTTCACATGCTGTCCCAGCTAAAAAGTTGGAAGCACTGGCAGCTAAAATTGCTCAGTGCATAGGCTTGAATTTACCACCAGTAAATTTCTATGCAATTGCTTCCAGATATTTAAAGGAGTTATCTCTTCCACTGGAGAAGATTCTACCACATGCATGCCGCATACATGAGTGGGTGTTGCCTCCAGAATTAAGGTTATCTGCAAATGATAATGGACTTCCTGCTCATGTCTATGTGATGTCGATACTGGTTGTAGCAGTACGGATTTTGTATAACATAAATGGATTTGGGGTGTGGGAGAAGAGTTTGTCTTGTCACAATCTCCCTAGTAAATCTAATGAAGCTGTGAGCAAGGATGCCACTAGTGGTTGCGAAGATAGGGACAATGCATATGATAGTTCTGGTTCTTCTCGAAGTGTGGATGATATGGGTAAAAGTTCAACTAGAAACTCCTTAGATGATAATGAGTCCAAGTTTGATGCCGCAGAGCTCTTGTGCAACCTTGAAGCTAGATACAATGAGATTAATTATGCAGACACCGATGTTAAGAGTATGATACTGACACCGACTCCTTCAATCATGAAATTGCTGCTAGCTTACTATCTTATCGTTTTACTACTTTTTACGAGCCGCTGCCTTCCTACTTTGCTTTGTTCCTTGTCCTTTAAATGACTTGTTTATTTTACGATGCACTGACAGATCTTTCTAAAAGCATGCCAACATATCTACAATTCTGTCAGGATGTGGTCTTTGCTGGATCAGAGCCGTCCATGGACTTTTATCACGAGGAGAAAAGTTTAATTGACAAGTTCTGGGAATTTTATCAGAAAGAAAAGGTAAACAAATGGCTAACTTGTATGGGATTTGTTGAAGTTAATGCAGATGCATCCATTATGCTTAATATGACCTGTGACTTTGTTTTTAATTGGAATTTTTTTGGTTTCATTCTGGTTTATGTGCGCATTATATGTTAAGTTGAATTGTTGAAAGAAGAAGACTATTAACAAATATTGTCAAATGGGTTTTCCGCACTCTGAAACACCATCGACACTGGTTTATGCCTTTTTAAAGTAAATTATGTAAAACTAGGACTTACAAACGACATTAACAGATCTCTTTTTTTGCAGTTGAACTTCCGTTTGAATCATACTTGTTAGTGACTTTTACTGAAGACATTTGTTTCCTTTCAGCTGAAGATGATGGATTTCATTTTTGTCTTATTCTATCAATACTTTTGTATTTTCCTTTTACATATTTTCCACTTTTTGAACTATATAGTTATCATGTTTTGTTCAAGTCATATTTGAGGCTTCTTCAGAGCCTTTGTTACATGGTTCTGATTTTACTTTACCATTCCCATTTTATTTCTTGATCATATTTTTCGCAGGTCTTAGGAATTTCCCATAAGCTTCAGTTGAAAACACCTGGATTTAAATTAGCATTATGTTTCAATTATAATTAACTATATGTTGATTCCAGGGTTCTGAACCAGAAGCAAATGCCGGAGAGGAGCAAAATAGGAGTGCCAATGGCACTACCTATAAAGTGAATAAAAAGGTTAGGGATGATGAATGTCCTAGTATTCCCTCCATTGATCGAAGGTCGGGCGATGAGGATTACATGGATGTTGACCACTCTTCTCTGAGTTCAGAGGAACAAGGAAATTCAGCAGAACCAGAGGAGAAAATTCCAGTAGAGACTTCGAAAGATAGGGCAATTAGACTGATGAAAAGAAACATGGAGGAGAACCTGTTCTTTTATATCCCACCAAGGGTCAAGCTGAAGAGACTGGATTACCTTCACTATATGAGGAAGAGAGATGAAGGTAGCCTTACGTATGTCGCTCATGCCGATTACTACATCCTGCTTCGTTCTTGTGCTAGGGTTGCCGATGTTGACGTGCGGATTATGCATATCGGAGTACTAAGCATGGAGAGAAGATTAGCTTGGTTGGAAAAAAGAACTGATCATTGCTTGCATTTGAATCCTCCTAATGCTACATGTAAATTTTGTACTGATGACTCTGAGCAAGCTCAAGACGATCCTTCAATTGGACTTTCTAACCTCAATTTATAAATCAATTTTTGATATTTGATTTCTAAATGTTCATAGTTATTTAGACGAAGGGATGAATCTCTTCAGGATTCCCATGGAGAATTTGCTACAAACATTCAGGACAGTAATTTAGTTTCCCCCAGATAGGACCAAATCAATGGATTAAATTAAATTAAATCAAAGAATAATAATCCAAGTATAAATAAAGAAAGAAAGAAGTGTTAAGAATGGGACACGTCAAAGTATTAAAGAAAAGAGAGTATGGGACGACGGTGGATCCAATTAATAAAAAATTATTTTTGTTAGATTAAGATTATAACTAAATTAAGAAACTTGCCTTTTGTTGATTTTGCTGCTTATCATTAGGAAATTACGTTAGCCAAGCAAAAAGATGGAAAGGTGGCAATATTCGAAGTATTTTATAATGTCACCTAACTTTTTAAATTAAACTTAATTAATCTGCTTCTGCTTGCCTTAAAAGATTAGATAAGAAGAGATAACATACAAAATTAGACATGCCCAAAGTTAGAATATATATATATATATTATTATAATAATAGCTTTTTTTTTACCAAAATAAGACATCAAATTAATATTGACAATTATTTGAATGTGTAAGATTTGGAAAACGACAAATATATATTATATAAAAAAATGTATCACAACTCACAAGGAGATTCTGATAAAATTTATTTTGGAATAAACAAAATAGAATGAAAAAGATTTGGGGTTTAATTCAATCAAGGTGTACCAAACCCCAAAGTAGAGGCAGAGCCATTATCTTTGAACAATACAAATTAAGTGTGAATAGTATATATTTTGCTGCAAAAATAACAAATAATTAATTTCTCCATAAATGAATAAAAGACAATACAGTATTACCATATTTGCATAGTGTATGTTTTAACTGATCAAACCCAGAATTATGAATAAAACCATTTTTTTGATAAGAAAGAAAGTTGGGGAATTATTATTGGATAATATAAGAAACAAAAATTAAGCAAAAAAAAAAACAGCATAAACAAGAGATAAATACTAAAAACATAAGAATAAGATTGAAAGAAGGAAAGAAAAGAAAGGGAACTATCAAGTCTAAACTAAAAGACAAAGAATTTATGTTATCATATATGTCTAAACATCAAATTAGCAGATAAAATTAACAATGACAAAATAAGTTTTCCTTTTAATTGTTATCCTCACAAGTCATATCCTCTGTTCATCACCTTCCAACACTACTAATTAGATTTTTCTGATGATTAGCCAAAAAAAAAAGTAGAAGAAGAACAAAAATACCCACTAAAGCCTGCTGCTTTGTACCAAAGTTTGAATCTTTTTCCCTAAATTAAGATGCAGAAGAAGAACCATTAATGGTAGAAACATGAAGTTGAATCCTACCCTCATTGTTGTGGATGTCATGACTAGCATTGCCATTTCCATTAAAATCTTCATCATGGTTACTGTCAAGATTGAGATTTCCAACTCCTAATATCTCTTTCTTTCCCAAAACATTCTTGTTGTTATGCATCCAAACCTTGAAAACCCCTCTATCAACCCCAACTCCATTGCAAAACTCTTCCATCAATTTTTCTTCATTCCTTGGCATCCTCCAACCAAGCTTTTCAGCAAAAGCATGCATCTTTTCTTTCTGTTCCTTGCTAAACTTTGTTCTTGACCTCTTTTTCCCACTTGGGTTGTTGCTATTGTTGTTGTTCTTTTCTAACTTTCCCACCGTTGGATTTGAGTGGCTGAGATGATGATGGTAATCATCAAGTGGCCCAGAATACCCAGTGCTCAAAGCCAGAAGCATGTGGGGTGCAGAAGAGTAGTAAGAGTAAGGAACCGGTGAAGGTGGGGTATTTGTTGGACTATGGCTATGGGTTGGGCTAGGACTTGAGCTGGCCGGATTAGGAAGCGGCGGCGGCGGTGGAAGGTGGTGGATGTAAGCAGCAGGACTAATATTTCCATCATAAGGGTCACGGCGGTGGAAGTTGCGGTGGCAACCACAAGCAGCACATCTAAGGGAAGAAGGGTCAGTTAAGGAAGCAGAAGGGCTAGGCATGAACTCACCACAGCCATCTAAAGCATGTCCACCCAAACTAGCTGCATGGTTTTTGAGGCACTCTTTGTAAGCAACCACCATTTCTTGATTATGGTGGAAGAAGATGTTGTTGAGGAGTAATAAAGACTTGGTCTTGGCGGTGTTTGTGGTGTTTGTGGTGGTGGTGATGGTGGTGGTGGTGGGGGAAGGTTGTGTCTCAGAAGAGGACTCAGTTTGGGTATATGGGGAAGTTTTAGTGTTGATTAGCTCCATAGCTAGGCTTAAAAAAAAGGAGAATTAAATAAATAAACCCAAAAAAACAAATAAAAGGGTAAAAAGGCAAAAGCTTGATGGGGTTTGGGTTTGGGTTTGGGATTGGGAAGGAAGGGGGGGACCTTTTTCCTAGTGGGGTACTTAGGGTTTTGCTAAGTTGAGAGAAGCATATTTTTTGTGTGAAAATTTGATGGTTTTAAGGGCTCAAATGATGGTGATGAACTGATTATGATGGGTTTATAATAATGAGAGAAGTGATAAAATAATGGTTAAAAAAAAAGGTAAATTAATTAATTAATGTCCAAGAGAATTGCTTTGCTTTGTTGCCATCAATTTCAACCACTCAACCAAATGATTTTTATCCCTGGGGCTGGGGGGGTTAGTTAAGAGCAGTAAATACAGTCAATGTGTTCATGAGAGTTGTGAATCTGAAATAGTACTTCTTACTGAGAGAAGACAAGGTAAAAAAAAAGAGAGAGAGAGAGAGAGAAAAGGGTTTTGAACTTTAATTGCCTGCAATTTTCACCCGTACCAAAAAACATGCGTACGTGGCGGATTAAAATGGGTAAAAGGAAAGGACAGCGTATTCAACTCTCCAAACCAGCTCATTGTTTTCTCTCTGCTATGAGATTTGCTTTCAGCTTTTGTTGCTTCTTGGCTGAGACTGTCTCCACCCTCCTCCCCCATTCTTCTTTTAATTATAGATAGAGAGAGAGAGAGATATAGGCCCATTTGTCAGTTCCCCTCACTATGTAGTATATTTGCTTTTAAGATTCGAATTTTTATACTTGTTTTGCAAGTAACTGATGGTAATTTCTTTCTGCAAAGCATTCATCATATACTACCACTATACTAATGAATGTTGATTTTGTTTGATCTTATAAGGTTTAACCAATTAATAACAAAGTTAATAAGAAAATTATGTATCTACATCTTAATTTAGGGTTAGAATATTCATTTGTGAATGTGAGTTCCTAACTTAATTTGCCTTAACCTCCCTTTGTCAATCTCTTACTTATCGATCGATGAGATAATAAACGGCTGAAAATCACCGTTAAAACACACAACCAGCTTACACTAAAACAATTGCATTATGTTTAACTCAAGAAAATAGAAATGGACAAATTGCACTGTAACGCGCTCCCAAAATAGCCCTAATGAATCTTTGATCATGACTAATGATGAGGGTTCGAACTTCTATCTTAATCTCCCTCCAAGAATTATATTAATAAGGTTCTAATTCTTATATTTATTCTTTTTCTCCATCTTAGAGTTATGTTAATAAATATTTTTTAGAGAATTATAAGACAAGACATGTAGAACCCAATCTCAAAAGACCAAGAAAAGCAACTCTCTAATTTTGCAACCCAAGCAAAGACTTGAGGAAAAAGATAAGAAAAGTCTTAATGTTGAGACTTAAGATTATGGGGTTGTGAGAAGTGGCAGAAATTTGAGACTAATTTGACTATTGAAATGGCAAGCTGGTTTAAGACTTTGTCCTTTAGGGAGGGCAAACCCACCTACTTAATCACCCAAAGCAAAGTATGATCATAATCAAATTGACCCTTACCTTCCATTTAACTTAATCTTGCAGGAACTTAATCAGGCAACCTGGCTATCTGTTTATTGAAGAAGACACAAAGCAAGAAAATTGTATAATATAAAGTTGAGATTGATTTTGGAAGGTAGGGACCGGCCAATTTCTACAAAGAAAATTGATTAAAAGTGTGAGGGGGCCTTCATTCCCCCTTAATCATAGATTTATCCTCTCCTTCCACGTGTTGTTTGAAAAGCAAAAGTTAAAATGGTGTATTATACAATAATGCGGCGCGACAAGCCATGTTTTTCTTCTTAATAAAACCTTACTTTGTGTTTTTGTTTTCCTTACATGCATCGTGTTATGTTTTTTAGCCTTTTGCTTAAACAGGTTGTTGTTGTTGATCCCATTGTGTGTATATTGTTTCTATTCCAAGTAAGTTAACCTACTAATGGAATAAAATTGGATTAATGAGATATTGTCTTAATGATAATTAGACTTCAAAATTTTCGGTTCACAAATGTTAAACATGTGATGGATTATTGTCTAAAACTTTATGTTAGTTCACATTGATTTTCATTTGACTATTTCAAATGTATAAGTTTTGATTGTTTAGCTGTCTTTGTATGTATATAAAGTAGTACTATATTGACAAATTAATTGTATTATAGACGTACATTTTCATTAATGCGTTTTAATTTGTAAGGAAAAATAATTTAGCCTTGACCTTTTTGAAAAAATGAAATAAAATTTCTCAATCATATTTAAAGCTACTAGTTGTACTAATAAAGTAATTAAATTGTGGACTTTCATTCAAATAAACACAACTCAAGCATAAGAAAATAATAACATTCACTATGTACCCAAAAGATAATAACATTCAGTTAATGGCCTAATGTCCAAACTGGGTCTAAACCTTTCCAAACTTATTAATTTTAGTCTAAACCTTTAAACAGAATCAAATTGAATCTAAATGTTAGCAAATTGACTTATTTTGGACAGGATTGTGGCAGTTAAACACACGCGTCGTCGTTACTACAATTCCAAATTTCTGTTCAAAATATGTCAAATTTGGTGCAATTTACTAACATTTAGCCCCAATTTTATCTTGTTTAAAGGTTTAGACTCAATTTGGACATTAAACCTTCACTTAATTTGTTGACAATGGGATGAATCGATCACTTTAAAGTGATCATAAATTTCAAATCCTAATAATGTTGTAGATTTCACTTTTAGTGTACCAAAATGAATACTATAAATTAATTTGGAACATTTTTTGCATATATATATGGATAGATATGTAGAGTTCAGCAAGTACCTAGCTAGCTAGACTGTCATATGGCGATGAGCATGCAATAAAAGATAAAACGTCGGTAGAGGCAAATATTTTGGAAACGGAAAAAGGATGGTTGGAGGCAATTTGATAGAATACTATAGTTTCCCTGGCTACCTATTTGGTTTTGAGATGTGATATTTTGTCTTTTATGTTTAGCGACTTGAGCCTAATCCTCTCATTCCTTCTCAATCATGCTTTATTAGAATCCAAGGAACAAATCTAAGTCCAATTATAGTTTAATAGATTGAAAGGAATCAAATCTCTCTTCCTAAAAAATTTGATAAGACATTAAGAAAAGTTCTCTTCTTAATGCTAAGAATGTTGTTTAATTTAGAACCTTCAAATTTTAGATTTGGGTTTTTATCAATTTAGAAATCCTTCCTAATAACCATTATCAAGATTGACAAATTTGTTCATGAGAAAATAAGTATTAATTAAAGAAGCTATAAGAAAAAGCCTAAAAGAAGGGGCAGAGAATAGAACGAAAATCCTCTGCCCCATTTTTGGTGCCCACTTGTGCCTCATCCATCAAATAATGACATGTGTCCCTTTTCAGTTTTTAATGTTATTCCTTGTTTGTGTAATTAAATTAAATTTTATATTTTCATTCTAAAACCCTATGGGAATGTATTAAAATTCAGAACTAACCCTTATATATAATTATTTATTGTTAATTTGGCGTTAAACCTGGTGTTTATGTGGGTTTCTTATTTTATTTTTTTGTATAAATATTACTTGTTAAAACTTAAAAACAAACAAGGTATAACACAAGTGACATGTGACATGATTTGGTGAATGGGGCATGAAGTGGGGCACAAAACTTGGGGCAGGGGATTTCCATCCCAAAGAGGATAATTAGAGTAAGAAAATAGAATAAAATGAGAAAAAAAAAAAACTTTGATGAATGGATTAGAACAAAGTCCTGACAATCATGTCATCATCAAAGAAGCATGCGCAATTTTGGTGCCACAATTTGACACCAAAGTAAAAGGTTTTTCTACTTACTAGTTACTACCCCAAAAGATTTGACCAATTCTTCCAATCCCAACCCCAAAAGATTTTCTTTTTTCTTGTTTAAAGTTTTAGTTATTTTGCAGAAAAGTTACATGAAATTCTCAAAATTTTCAACTTTAGTTATTATCACTTCCAATACTTCTACTGTCCCACTCACCACCCCTACACCTTTCTTGCATGTTTCAAAGTACTTAACTTTTTTTCTCTCTCTCTAATTTTAAGCATTTCAAAACTAAAATAATAATAATAATAATTCTATGAAACTTGAATCCCAATTGCTTGATTAAGTCTAGCTATCTCTTTTGGTTTATCTTAATTCTATAATAATCACAATGATTAAAGTTTTGGGATGAAATCGATCAATAATTGCCCTTGTTAATGTTATTGAGATAACCATCTACAAAAACTATATATTAATAAGGCAAATATATTGACAAATGAGACTAAAATATATGGTTGAGATTGTTTAAGTTGTTTATGTATGTTGCAATCATTTTCCTCAAGGAAAAAAAATTATCTTTAGATAAGTAGCAATATTAATAAAGAAAATTTGTAATTTGATTTTTTCTCCTTAAATGAGACCCCTACCCTACCAATTATGTTCATCAGAACAACCAACAAAGAGGGTTATTGTCCCAATAATTGAGGATTTGTTAGAGGGGGAAGGAGCACATGTCCTACTAATGCAATGGTAAGAAAATGGTGATCCTTTTTTCTTTCTGCCTTTAATTTTCCTGCAGAGAAACAATTTGATTGAGTGTTGTATCAACAGTCACCACTATTTATTTTAATTTAATTTTAATCTAATAAGGAACCAGATTCCATGGTCCGCTGACCTATCTTTTAAATGATTTGGGACCCCACAATAACAAATATAATTGAAGATATATATGTGCATTTTATTTTTGTATATAGTAATTATTAATTAAATATATTATTATCATCATCACAATTTACAAAGTTGTTTTTATTTTTTGAAGTTATGGGTGGATCATCACTCATCAGCATCCACCTAAATGCATTTATTTGCTTCTATGGAAACATTACTCAAGAAGATAAGATTTAGAGCACACAAGTGAAAAAAAAAAAAAGAGAGAGAAAAACAAAAATATCTTCTGATGATTTGAGCCTGCCAAAAGAGGGCATGTTGAGGATAAGGGGAAAATTGTAAAGAAAAACTACAAAATCCCTTCATTATAGTGAGTATATATATAGATATTATTATAAGAATAAATTGCATTATCCTGATCTATTTTGATTTTGCTTTCCAAATTCCTTTGTCAAACTTTCCTTTAAATTTCCACTCCCTTGATAAAAAGTGTCTCAAATCTTTGTAACATAACATGGAATTTTCTTTTAGTGTGGTATATTAGTTGATCAGCTGGTCAATTTGTTCTTTATTTGATTAACTTGTCTGCCAACCCTTCATAATGAAAAATTGTCGGCATAAGTTTAGTAGAATTCGGTAACTTAATAAGTCCTAACTTGTCATACTATTTTTGGGATTCGGCTTGACTCGATTTCGGATTAATTAGGTCTAAATGATATCATTATCGGATACCAAGAAAAAATGGCACTGAGTAAATTGATTAACCCACAAGGGAAAAAAAAGGTTTAAGGGTATGGGCTCCCTTAGGAACCCAAGTTGGCCTGAGCATGATCCTCCCATTTGGTCCAATATAGAGACACTTGGGCTTGATGGTCTCAAGCCTAAAAGAACCAACTTGGGCTTTTCAAAGAGAAACTTTTATGATTCCTTATTTGAATTCTTCCATGTGACCATAGACATCTTTGACTGGGTCTTAATTGTAAGAATTTGGGACCAATTTGTCCATTAAGGCTGATATTGGCATTTGTTCCTATTTTTTGCCAAATTGCCAAGAGTTTGAGGTTTACAAATTGATACATAACATAAGTAACCCATTTGAAGTCATAGATTGAAGATACAATCTGAAATTATAATGAAACATGTTCATGGAATCCTGTCTGGCTGTCTCCCAACCTTTTTCTTTCTGTTAATCTGTCTCTGGTCTCTGCTCCCAAATCCCAACACTCCACTTTCAGAAAAGTCTGGTCACAACCCAACCTTAAGGACCATTTAACTAATATGGTGAACCTCTAATCTTTATATTTCATTATTGATACTGTTTATAGTGAGGCAGTGAAGTGATGTTCATGTTCATCTACAATTTTACTATTTCTCAGTCCAAAGATGGAAAAGGGTTCCTGCTTTTAACTTCAAATTATGCCAAGGAGATAAAATTTCTGTTTGAGAATATTATGTTTGGTTTAATGATTTTGATTTGTTTCGAATCATTTCAAAGATTTGATCATATTATTCATGGCTTTTCCACTGATAGTGGATGGTTAATATGCCCTTCTGTAGTCAGTTGGTGTACAATTTTGGCTTAATCTAGACCATGAAAAACTTTTACTTTTTAGTGAATGATTGATACCCAAACCGAATTTTTTGCAGCTGTACCCTTAACAATGTCAGAAATTGGATTTTTGATGGTTATGATGCCTTAAGCTAGACAAGAATCTGTGCAAAAAGCAAAAGTTACCCTGTTTTGGATGTATGCAAATCAAATTTGATTTTGGAACATAACTTGCATCAGTAATCTATGCATGTTGCTCCTGCTTAAACAGCTGATCAATTTGAAAATTTGCCATATTGAACCAAACATTAGTTCAACTTTAGTGTACAATAATGAACTCTTTAGCCTCTTTACATTGGACCAAACATTAGGTAGAAGCTGAAACCTGAAGTGATACAAAAGAATTTTTGGCAAACAGAAGTGAAAATTTTGTCATGAAAGAAAGATGACAACCCAGAAAAGAAAAAAAAAGAGCTATAATTAATTGTTACTATCAATTTGGAAACCCCACACCATAATCTATACTTTGCTTTCTTGATTGGTCATGCCTATATCAGAAATGTCAGCTTACAATACAAAGATGATGGATGATGCTGTCTTCTTTACTAAATTTGTCTTCAAGGACCAGGCTTCCTTTAGTAACTTTACTATACACATCTCTTTATAATCAAAAAAAGAAAATAAAAAAGAAGAAAACTCTCAAAAACAAAGATAGAGAAGGAAAAAAAGCCAATCAATACCAACCCAAAGCAGATACAAATTTCGGTTACCACCTTGTAGTTTTGGTCTCTGCTTCTATCTGAAGTTTGGGTCTTGTCTTTTTGTTTGATCCGAAGTTGCTAAAACTTACTTGTTGAAGAAACAAGTTTGAACATGTTTTGTCGTCAAGACCTGTTGTGAATAGGATCTGACCCTCTTCGAACTCTTCTTTTGCTTGATTGATTTGGATCAAATTTGCTGTTTACTGCAACTGCTGCTGGTTTTTGCTCTGTTTTGCTCATTCCTTGCATGTCAACAGCCTTAAGATCACGTTGATGTCTGAAGACAAAGTCTTTACTTCTCAAACCAGACACTTTATCTAGTTGAACTGCTAATAACCCAACAAAAATAAGACATATAAGCAATCTTTGAGCACTGCTGCAAACCATTTTTTTTGGTTTTGTTCCCTTGCTTTTGCTTACACTCAATAACTCAAAAACAAAGAAGAAGAAGAGAAGGGATGTCTTTGTTTTTGGTTTAGAGCAGAGAAATGAATGAGATTGCAAATCCCTCTAATTCTTATGCTGCATTTCCTGTAGATATAAGCCTAAAGCCCTGTTATTTATCTGATCTTATTGGATTTGGAAAGAACTTTAAAAGCATTAAAGCAATGGAGGGGCCCTCCTTAAGGAGAAGTAGTAGTAGAGGGAATTTTAGATTCACCCCAAAAGAAAAAAAAATAATAATTATAAGTCTGCAATCTAATTGCAAAACTAAGGCTGTTATATGGAAGAAGAATCTGACATTTGATGAATAAAGGAGTTGGAATAATACCCTTGAGAAGCCAAGTATCTTTTTTCTTTGGCTATTTATTTCCCTTCCCCCCCTTCTATCTCTATCATTTGCATTGCTTTTGTCTGCCAAAATTTGGGCCAACCTGGTCTCTTGGATTTCTCAGCTATCTTGCCACATCACCCGACCATTCTTATGTGTACATTCAACTATGGACCCACTTATTCCAACCTATCTATGTTATTACAACATAGAGCTTCCAACATAAACATGTTTTGTTTTTCTTTTATTCACCTAGAAGATCAAATTGTAATGCTCGAATATATTGTAAAGTGATATAAAATCTAGAATACAAAAATATGTTAGTGTTAGAATAAAGTGAAATGTTTCACATAACATAAATTTTAAGTTTTAAGTCTAATCCATTGAGGTTTGATGTACCCTTGAGCAAAATTCTGATTTCGAATATTTTGAATGAAGAATATAAGTTTAGAGTTTTCTTAATTGGATTTAATCCGATTTGATTACGAATTGATTGAAATTCAATGTAACAAGAGAATTGCTAAAAGGAAAGATTACCCATTGTTATTTTATCATCAATGTTTCATATTATAATGATTATTAGATAAGTGAGTAATTAAGCAAAGGGTATTAAAGTATAATCCAATTCCTTTGTTATTAAGAAAAGGGAGTTATTGTTTTTCTTTAATCTTTAATGGTGGTGACTAGGCAGTCATGGACCACCTAGAGAAGAGAACTGGTAGATTGCTACTGTAGCAAGCTAAGTTAGTTTAAAGGAATCAAAGTTGGAATTATGAGAAAGTAGAATGTTGGAATAGAAGAAGAGCCAGCCAGCCTCCAAAAGAAACAAACTCTTGCTTTATGTTTTCATCATTCCTTAAGATCTCCCCTTTCACTTTAGAATTCCAAGCTCTCTTCCCAATGCAACCAAGTACTTGGTTTCTTGTGCTAAATGTATTTCTTTATGCTTTTCATTTCTTAATTTTAATTTCTTTGGGGGCAGGGGCAGCCCAAATTCTTAATCCCCATCCAATGATTCAAAGAAACACCCACTTCAAAAATACAAAAAACTTCTCTTTTTTTATCTGTAAGTTACCATATTTTGCTCGTTTATTCATGTATGTAGAGAGACTATCTTTGCCTTTATTTCTTTTTCTTTTTTCTTTGGGGGCATTTGTTAGACATTAAAATATGTAAAAAATATCACATGCAATGCAACTTGGAACATTCTAAAGCATAAATTCTTTCACTTTATCCTAAGTTTTGACAAGGGTTTTTTTGATGGTGGCAAATGGCATTGCATGGCATGAAATGAAGGTGAAAGGGTGGCTGGTCATAGTCCAAGCATTCCACCTCAGCTTCAACGTGTTGTTTATTTGATGTTGTGCAGATTCTCCACTTTTTTATCCTCCAATTGAAAGTTAAAAACCGAAATTAAAAAATATAAAATTAAATTAAGAGTTGGGTTTCCTAAACAAGTTTGATGGATGTGATGTTAGAAATAGTAAAATGATTGGTTTGTGTGCTATATGATTGATACTTGAATTTTTACGAGTAATTTATCAAAAATTTTCCTTTGGGTTCCTTTATTTTCCACCATAAATATAACTATTTACACTTTTTCAACCAAGTGTTAATGGAATATTGCATTTGAACTTACGAAGCACATTGTCATGCCAAAAGAAAAGAAATTATGAAGCACATTGTTAACTTTAGCTTTGTTCTCGAGTCCATTAATCTTAACAAATAATTAAGTTTGGCATATGTTCTTGGTTACCATTTGGCAATCACTTTGTTGAATGTCACAATCTCATTACCGAATAAGTGGCTTATCTTCTATAGATAACTTTTGTTAATTAAGAACTTGTGTAAGTTTTTTTTTCTTTTTTTTTTACTTGAGCCTGTTATAGATCAAAGCTTAGTCAGTGAAGTTAAGAATTCAGAATTCTACCACCAGATCATTGTTCGACAGAACTTATGTAGATTTGTAATTAAATTTTGTGTTATATTAAGAGGAGTGATGAGGACATCTATAGCTTATAGTATATCAAAAAATAAAGGGTGGGACCCGATATTGGCCAGATTTTGGTACGGTGAGTACTTGATTAAGGTTAGATGTACTTGATTAGATACGCCGGTTAGTGTGTGCTGTTAAAGGTAGTAGTTTCCAATGGAAGAAAACTTAAAATTGAATCATGGCCGGAGCTGTTGGGTTGGCTTATAATTAGGGAGGAGGAAAAACAAAAAACCAAACCCTAAAAAAGATAGGCCAAATATGGCTTTTGTGGATTCTTGAGCTTGGTCTGGTCTTAAAGTTGTGACCTTTTATGTACTTTCATTTAAACCAAAGGGCCCATTTTGGTTTTTGCAGCAGCAGCAGCCTCTTTGGAAAGAGTCCCATTGCCCAGTCAGCCTGACCAAGCCACCATGAAAATTAAAAAGAAGAAAAAAAGAAAAGAGTGTGTATAACAAAGCAAAGTTAAAGAAGATAAAGTGAACTGAGTTCTATTTTTTCATATATATACAGATCATTCATTTCCCTATCTTTGAAACTATTCCCTCTTTGATTCTTCCTTTTCCTTTTTATACCTAAATCTTTGTTTTGTTTTACTGTTTGATCATGATTATGGGCATGAAATAAGTTTTTCCCTTGGCAGACATAAGCCAAAAGGAAAGTCATAAAAAATGGAATGTCACTAAAAACTTGTGTTAAAGGCAGATGCTTAACTGCCCTTTACTTTAAGATTGTTCCAAATAGATCATGATCACGAGCCGAGTGCATGTGAGAATATATGCCCCCTCGGCTAGTCCCTACTTATGAAAACTACCATCAAATATTTGATGGTTGCTGCTGCTGCAGCCAACTGGTGAAGTGGGAAATGAGATTCCCCATTTCACTACCTTCGATTTATCAGGTAAAATGATGCCCCAAAAGCAACTCATTCTTGCCCGTTAGGGGCACTAACGGTTCACTAGGGTGAAATGGCCCGTACCCACACCACACAGCTGGGCGAAACGAGCAACCTAATACATGCACAAAAGGTGATAATACTATACAGAAGAGTGATGACTGAAAAAGCAGTTAACTACGATATTCGAATTCAAGATGGAGAAGTTTTACATTCAGAAGACCCGGATAGCTCAACATAAGCGCGCTCCGAAGCTTATATACATATACACAATGATGGGTACAAGTTATGCGCAAATGAGTAAGAGCTATCCAACTTGTTCAATGATTCATTAAAACAGAAACTAGTATGGCTCCAAATCTTTCTCGACCATCTTTTTGGGGGTAAAACGTAAAATGCTTTTCAAGTTTATTGATAGGGGGAATAACTCTCATTTATCCTTCAGCTACCATATAATGTTAGCGCCATACTTCAAGTCTCCAATAACAAGTCAAACACTTTCCTGGTGTGGAGTCATTGGTGGTCCGGATGCTATCGTGAACTGCATACCCCTACGTTGCCCAGATTGTAGAACAAAAGCAACCTGAGTTGCAGCCAATGCTGCCGCTTCCTGATACAGAAAATTTTACAAGATTCAGCATCAGCCAAATACAGAAAGAATGTCTTTAATGTTGGTTTCCAGGTCTTAAGAAAAGCCAGAAAAGGGAATGACATACATATGCTGCTTCTTTCTGGCTTCCTCTGGAATAAAAACGAACACAAAATTTCAAATTATAATAGAAATGAAACAATAACCTGTCTTTGCCTTCGCCGCTGTAATATACTGATGGCCCAGGCCATAATGTAGCATGGCAAGAGAAATCCAGCAGCTCGAAGCAAGAAAAGCTGCAAAAGACCAGACAGTTTAAGAAAAATGGCTCAATAGTATAATTACAGTAATTCTAAATGTTAAATAGTACCTAGGTTAGAGAAAATCAGAGAATGGAGCTTGAGATAAAACTTACAGAGAAAAAAGTAGACACATCATCATCTCCATCAGAATCTGGAACAGTCAATGCATGTCGCAATAGCAGAAGTGCCATTAACTGGCAAAAAATGAAAGGAAAAAAACCACAAATCAATCATTTTAAAATCAAATCTTAATAACATGGGTCATGTATTCTTTTTTTTTTCAAATTGACAAAAAAGATAAAGGAATTAAAAGAAAGCTATTGACATGAAAATTTTCATAATGAGATGCTTGTGGCCCGGGCAGAATCTGGGTGGTTTTTCCAACAAACAGCAAAGTTGGGAGCTGAAGCTCCTAAAAGGATGGTATAAGTTGGTCTCTCCACCATTTATGCATAGATAGAGAGAAAAAGGAAGAAACCAAAAGAAAAGTTGTTGACATGAAACATTAACTAGATAACCACTGCCATTGTGGCCCATGTGGAATTGCACCAGTGCTCTTGTGGCCCAACTTCCTTAGAATGAAGGGAAGTTGGGAGCAGAAAAACCAAAAATCATGTAGAAGTAGATCTCTCCAAATCTCCACTGGTATGCAACAACTAAATACTATGCTCAACACCAAAGGTAAGCTCAAACTTCTTAGCAAACTCTTTTCTCCAAATCAAATTTTGCCAAAATGTTTACTCAGCACATGGCTAATGTATTACCATGCAAAAACAATAGTGGTCCAACTACATGGAATGAATGTACTCACTACAGCAAGAATGCTCAGAAATGCATGTAAAACATGATCACAACTTCTTTAACATAGCAAATTCATGAATAAAAGCTTACAATTAGAGCAGCTGAACGGCAAAAAGCAGCTCCACTGGCATTTGATGCAGCATATTCATCGTACTCTGCTTCCAAAAATTGACGTTCTGCCTCTGCAATAGCCAGGAGACGAGGATCGCGCAAATCCAGAGGGGTGCCAGAGATTGTCCAGCCTCCACTATAAAACATATAGACAAATCACTACAAAGGAATGTTTCTAGCATCTCAAACAGACTAATACGTCTACTACAAAGATAAAATTTCTCATTGACATCATTCTCTATAAATCAAACAGCATATGCACAATTATATCGATAGAAAAAGTCCACCAATCACCAATCACATAAAATCTAGTCAGTTGTCACAAGTCAGAGCATCAAACTTACCCAATATCTATAGCGGTTTCTTCTGCATGAGGACGAGGTGGAGCAGTATAACCAGATTGATAAGGCTGCACAGCAGTTAAAAGGCAGAATATATCAGCAGGCAGCCATGACAACCAAATAAGAATAGCCACTGATAATAAACTAATAAAACAACACTAAAAGTGAACAGAGAACATAATAGTGCTTAAATGATGCTCTTATGAACCACTCACACGATGAATCCTGAGAAGTAAAACAGCATTGAAAAGTAACCTACATGATAGGCCAGACTATGACACAAGGGCTTTCTCATCAATTTAAAATTAATAGTCTTTCCCGAATGCAGTTGATTTACCCTCTTGTACAATCATGTGAAACAACTTTACAACTTACATCGAAATACACAAACTTTCAATTATTTTACTGAGAAAAGGAAAAGGCCTAAAAGTGTTAGTTCAAAATCTTGTAACAACAACCTAAAAGGACGATATCAAATTGTACATTGATGGCGCATGATTCTCACAAAATAACAACTTTTATAAAGGATTGAGGAAAGAAGATACCTGATGACATATCTCGCAAATTATGTCACCTTTCTCATTGCACCAATGCTGCACGCACTTCCTATGAGCATACTGCAAGTTAAAACACATAACACTTAGCAAATGCCTTTTCAAAGAAAGCTCCTTTCATATAGCATTCAAAGTATCAAACAAGTAATGATAATCGCTAGAATACGAAGAATTTCATAAGGTTCATCAAAACAAAAGGCCAGTCACAAAAGCTTTAGAAAATGAACTTTACATTTCTATAAAGAAACTTTCTTGCCAATTCATAATGATAACAAAAAAAAAATGAATTACCTTGAGGCTGCCACTGCAAGCACAAGGACTCTCAAGATTCTGAATGGAATCTTCCTCCTGGCAAATGCGGCACTCCCCAGCCTGAATCAGCGGCTCCTCCTCATTCTCATCGTGGTCCTCATCTCCTCGGACGACCTCCTTCTCCTTATCATCCGCCGAGCACGACGGCCCCGCAATCCCCGTTGAAGGACCAGCCTCCGACTCAACCGGCTGTACGGGCACTGGTCTTACCAGGCGGTCCACATACAAGACCAGGTGATCACTCATAATTTCTACAAATTCAACAAAAATCAATTGTAATTTCTTGAATAATTCCTTCTGATACAATCGACCACAAAAATCACCAAAATAATGATAATAAAAAAGAAACCCGGGATCGCGCTGAGTAAGAGCAGCGGATCGAAGGTTTCCGAACAAATGAGAGAATGGAAAAAGAAAAAAAAAAAACAACAGAAGGAATCTAAAAACAAAGAACAAACAAACAATTTTAACGAAATTCCTAACAATATATTCACCTTCAGCGGAAAAAATGGGATGAATTTGATTAATGGATCGAAGAAATAGGAGAGAAATTTTCTAATTAAGCTCTTCTCTGCTGAAGCGAACGCGTTTTTTTTTTTTTTCTTTCTAAATTTTCGATGATTGGAGTTATTGTTGGAACTTTTTCTTCTCTTTTTTCAGAAATGTTTTTAAAATTTTAAAAGAGTCTATCTATTTATAATTAAATAAATATTTGGAGTATTTATTTATTTTAGATTTTTCTACCCTGGGATTTAACGACCGTGGATTGGAGGGTGAGAGACATGCTGACGTCAATCCTAACGGCTCCGAGGGTACTTTTGGAATTTACGGTTGCCGATTGCCGCGTTAGCTGACTTGGCCCTTCTTTCGGTGCCTGTCGGATCGATAACATTAACTCAGTTCATCAACTGATTTACCCCCTTTTCTTTCAGTTATATTAATGATTTTTTTTCTTTTTGCAAGAATTTTTAATTTCATTTTTTTTACTTGGGCAAAATCAAGCAAAAGAAAATGGCAAAATGCTGCTTCTCCTACCTTAAACCCTACATATTGATTCAAATTTTCCATTATTTTTAAAACAACAAAGCATTGACCTTATTCCTTGTTTTCTTCCTAACAACATAGATATGTTAATGTTTTGTAATAGTTGTAATACTAAATAATAATAGTGTTTGGTGAATATTGAAAAGGGCGTCCGACCCACTTTACTACAACTTCTAGCCAACAAAACAAGATGCTATCTAATTTTTATTCCCATTTTTTAAATGTTGTGAGAGACATTGTACTCCAAATTCTAGGACATAACTTGATGATATCTATACTAATTGTAAAGCGAAGTCCTGAGTTTGTGTCACGAGTTGATTTGGATATAAATTCAGTTTTTAAAAATTAAGAATAAAAAATAAAAGTTACCCATTTGAAAATAAAACTATCCATCGAAGGATAAATAAATATAATATTTAAATTTTATTTATATATCATTTGAAAAATTACCCATTAAAAAAAAACGGTTACAAACTACTCACGTAGTGAGTGACATGTGTCTTGTATTTTTTGATGGGACGAATATTATATTATAGAATAGAATAGAACATTGTAAGTGAACCACAATAGACATGATTATTTGGTGTCATCTTTTGATGAGAGGGAGTATTACTCATAATAATAACGGTTCAAATTGCATTAGGGAAGAGTTTCTTTTGAGATTATCATTTTTGTTAAATTAAGAAAATGGGGTTTTGGTCAAAGTGAAAACAGCCCAAGTGATGGATGTTATTATTGCTTTAAAACATCACAATGAGAATGAGAAATCCATAATCTTCAATTTTGTACCAAAAATAAATGCAAATTCAATTCTTGATGCAAATGGGACATAAATGTTTATAGGCCTAGTATACATCAAGCAAAAGAGGGGAAATTTAACTACCTCACCATCTCATCCAAATGACTGGTCAAGCTTATCTAGAATCTATAGACTTAATAAATGATGAAATGAAATATATATGTTTTGGTTAAATCAACTAGTTTTTCACTTTTAATGGCAACTTAGGGGATGGTACATCATTTTGGAATATTTTATACTATGATCGATATTATCAACATACATTATCGTTGACTTTATACTGCATTTATTTCATCTTAATTAATATAAAAAATTTGTACATTACAATTAACGTGAAATTTTTTAAAATTTTTTTTTTTAAAAAAAAACCCTACAAGTCGTGAAGGGCACCCCGCAGTCCCCCATCCTCTCCAGCAACGGTCACTGAATACCAAAACGAAAGAAATTCGACTTCCAAGTTTTATATAGTAAATTGATTTTCTAAATAAATATTTATGTCTAAATTCTAATTTTTTTTCTGCATTTAGTAGAGCGGTGCGATAACGGTGCGATTGACATTGTTTAACATTGTACATATGAGATTACATTGTACAGATTAGATTAGGTACTGTATAGATGAGATTATTAGAGCATCAATTGAAACGAAATTTACACTTAAACTCCATTTAGACCCAAAATAATGATGAAACGATCAAACGGTAGTGAAACGATTATAGATATATTACCTTTGTCAGAATATTTATATGTGCGACCCATTTTACCATCTCTCGATGGAAAAAGGCCTTGATAATTTGTGAGCAGTAACCCATTCACGGGCCTTACTTGCTATACATAGCAACTAATGTAATATGGTTTCATCGCAAAAAATAACCAAATTGAGTCCAACTAAAATCCAGCTGTCAAGCTTTTTATTAATCACTAAGAATCCAACTAAACCCTCTCCATATTTATATTTAGCTATCATCCCTTTTCTGCTCCACATTAAATTTTTAGCTATATTGGTTTTTGGTTGGTTAATTAATGATTACCAAACAAATGAATAAGATAGAACATAGACAAAATTAAACTAGTAAGTATATCATAATTTACCATTTCAAATAAGGGTCTAATGTTTGCCAAAATGCTCAAATAAAGGTCCGATTTTTTAATTTGGTCATATAAGGGCCTAATGTTATTGAAAATGCTCAAATAAGGGCCCGATATTTTAATTTGGTCAAATAAGGGCCTAATATTATCGAAAATGCTCAAATAAGGGCCTAGCATCAGTTTGGATGATGCGTAAGAATTTTCGATGTCAGACCCTTATTTGAGCATTTTGGCAAATGTTAGGCTCTTATTTGGCCAAATTAAAAGATCGGGTCCTTATTTGAACATTTTGGCAAACGTTAGGCCTTTATTGGCCAAATTAAAAAATCAAGTCCTTATTTGAACATTTTGACAAACATTAGACCCTTATTTGAGCGATTAGCCTATCTTGAAAATTTCCATATCAAGGCGATACTTGTTATAGAAGATCTCAAATATAATGGGACTTATTTATTCAAATATAGATAAGTGCTACTTTATAATTTTTCATAAATGGTTTACAATTTGTTTCACGGAAATGAAGGTTCCTATTACACCTAAAAACGAACCAGCAACCAAAATTGCAACAATTATGACCAACTCTAATCCAAATTTTCTAGCAGCTTTGTTAAGCTTAAGGTAGCACATACATGGCAGTAACATAGACGCCGTGACACTCAAAAATGATCCAATAAAAGCCATCACGTAGCCAAAAAATGGGATAGTTAACGCCACAATTACTGTGCTAATCACGATTGATGTTCTAATAAGGATGCTTAGAGGCCTACTATCTTTGAAGAATGATTTTTCTTCAATAGCATTAGCAATTGGAGCAGTTATAATAGCATATTTTGTTAGGGGATTGATTAGAGTAGTGTAAATTGCTATTTTTGAGCTAAATTTTTTGATAGGAAGGTTTAATGTAACTTGAGACTTCAAATGTTCTCCATACATGAGGTAGCCTAGAATGGCCATTGATCCATAGTTGATGGTGCTTGTGATGAAGCAGACAAGTAAGACCTACAATAAGATAAAACAAAACATTAAAGTTGAGAGATGGGTTTTAAAATTTAAAGACAAAGATACATTTCATGTAATACATCAATAATAAAAAATTTGACTTATTAGCCTTCTTGCCCTTAAATTATAATGGCAAGTATATTTTGCCTTCTGAACTTCAAATCGTAACAACTTACCTTTTGAATTCAGGACAATTAGCCTCCATGAATTTTGAAAGTCCAAGGGCAAATTGTCCCGATTATAGTTTAGGAGTCAAAGTGTCTTTAACCCCATAGTGTACGGGGTAAAGTGTCATTAGCTTCATAGTTTAGGGGCCAAAATAAGCCTAAAAATTTTGCATGAATTATCTCCACTATTTTCTTAATGCTCCGTTGATAGAAATGAAGGAAATTTCTTCAATCCAATGATTAAATTACAAAGTGGTATGTACGATTGTACATTACAACCATTGAATTGAATTGAGCAAATTTCCTTCATCACCCCTTTCCTTCCTAGTTCCTTCCTACCAAACACATAGTAAAAGTTGAAAACTCAAATTGTTATGTAGAAGTAGAAGTTAAGAATATCATTTCTTACCTTTGAGAACTTGCTCCTATCTTTCATGGAGCTGCATAATGTGGGGGAAAACTGAATGCCCACAGTAACAAAAGGCAAACATGCTTATAGCAGTAGGCATTCCACTCCAATTTAGAAGTACACCATTCTCATGAAACCCTACTCCATCCACTGCTCCAACCCAAATGATGCAAACAACAAGAATAAAAGAAGCTAAAACCCCACCTGCTGAAACATAAGCAAGCAGTCCCAAACTTTTCAACCAAGTAGTTGGCAAAACTACAAGGGAAGTCAATAGAACAAAAGCTTGCCTTCCTCCAATTTTCAAGCCAGCGATTGTGAACCCCATGTTTGGAAATAGCTTGTTCAGATTGTCACCTTCTAATATTAGAAACTCAACTGCAACTAGATAAAGTTCAACATACATGAACACAGATACCGTAACTCTCCCTATGTATCCAAAAGCATGTTGGCCTATATCAGGATAGGTTTTAATGAGAGGGTGAGAATCCATACATCGGCGAAGGAGTAATCCTGTGTACCAACAGAGAATAGCCACTAGGAAAAGAAGCAATAAGCCTAACCATCCTCCTCGAGCAAGTGCATATGGAATCGACAGTATTCCTACACCTGAGAGACAGAGTAATGAACTTGACTTAGCCAATTTGAAAAAAAGAAAATAACCATATTCTAACTTTTATAATGTTGCATCTAATGTTACGGTAAGAGAGGAACCTGATAACGCGTTGAGTCCATTGAAACAAGTTCTAAGGAAGCTGGTGCCATTGCCAGGTTCCTCTGGCATTGGAACCTCATTTTGGCTCTCCAATTTCTCTGCTCTGGGGAAGTCCATCTTGTGCCACTGATGAACCCAAATTGCTGTATATTTATAAGAAGAATTAGGCCCATGTTTCGTGTTGATGGCGACAAGTGTGCACCCTCTCCATTATTGTTCTTGGTTTATGAGAGGAGTAAGTGAAGATGAGCAGATGGCCATTCAAACTTTTAGCAGGAAAAAGCAGAATCAGATATGTTGGCTTGCAGTGATAAATACAATTCAACTTTCAAAAGAAAAGAAAACCCACTCACATGTCACAATTAATATTTGATATAAATTAACTTGTCTTTTAGGGTTGCTGTTGTTGCTATAATTAAAGGAGATAAGGCCTTCCCTTTTTGACTCATGCAACTTTCATGCATGCTCAACCATATTTTAAAAAAGATCAGTTCTTAATACTATAGTAAACTTAATATTTCCCCAAAGTTGTCAGCAAAATTTTAACTGAATAAAACTTAAAATCTTAACATTTCTCCTATCAGAATGAAGTTAAAATGGAAAAGGGTACTCATTTACTCATTTTCTTACTATCTTTCCAGGATATGTAAACGATATTCCCAGTAACTATCATGCTTTGTTTTGAATAACTTACTCTTTAAAAGAAATGATTCTAAAGTAGTATAAATGACTAGGAAAAGCTAAGCCATCAGGTGATGGATACCAGAAAAGTTGGAACTAATTCAAAGTTTTGCAATTTGATGACTAGAAAAACAATGACAACAACAACTCTATATAAAGCTTTATGTATTGAATTAGATATGCATTTTAATCAGTTAAAGGATGATGATGAAGTTTTACAAACTTTGCTTGTAAAATAGTTTTGCTTCTATTTTTGTGGTTAATATGGCATTAACAAGGCTGAATTATATCCATTTCAAGTTTTGCAGATGGATTGTGTGATTCCCAGAAGAGGAAAGAAAAAGATCAGATAAAAAGGGCAAGGCTAAGGTTCTTTGCTGTGAAAATCATATGTATGATTCAAATACAATGAACAATCAAACTTGTATATAATCTCTGAGAAAAGAACATTCTTATCATTGTATAGTGACTTAAGTTTTCTGCAAAAACAATCACACATCAGCCTTTTATGATGTCAAAGTCATAAAACTACCCTTCATCCTTTCCATTACTGATAAGATTATTCATTGCCAGCTTTAATAAAAGTGCAATTAAATTGGGAAAAAAAAGGGTATTGTCCTGAATCTTTGTGGATCAGACCCTTTATCTGATTGGTGATTTTTTTTAGAATTTTGAGGAAGGACAGTATCTCAAGCAACCACAAAAGGCAAAATTTAAGCCAAAAAAGCAGAGAAAGCAAAGTTTTTTATATTCTGATAGTTTATAACACGAGGGAAGAGTTTATATTTCTTTTCTTTTGAGACAAAAAATAAAAATATTCAATATTTCAATTCTGTTGTGTTTGCTTTAGTGGAAATGGAGAAAAATATATGCTAATACCATTAATATTCATCTACCAATAAAGAGTCTAATTCATGCTTGTGTCTTCCTACCACAAAAAATAACTTTTTTTTTTTAAATTCTAATCAAACTCCATCTCCATATCTTGTAGGGTTTCAGAAACCCATTTCAACATTAATGTTTGTTTTTCCTTCCACTTTGAAGCATGTGACCGGTTTCGCCAATCATTTCAGCAATGAATCTATAAAAAATTCTGTCACAACAAGAGACTTATATTGATGGAAGCAAATTAGAAAGCTGCAAATTATATGCATGGATTTCACCTTGCTGTCCACTATGTAATAGTGGAAAATGTCAACCCTGGTTTTTCTCATGAATTTCAATCTTCAATAAATGATCAGCTTTTACCTGGGTTTTTTTTTTTTTCAATAGAAAACTTCATTTGCATGCTTATTATCAGGTGCTTCAAAACATTTAAAACGGGTTAAGGGAAGTGATATAGGGTAAGATAGTGCTCTAATCAATCTTTAAATATCTAAATCATTTTAGCATGCACTTGCTGATGATTTATCACACTTTTTATTTATAATAATTAAAATATTTGTTGAGATGGGTCCATATATTCCTTTTTTATCATCTTTGGAACAAGTTTTATTTTCTGGGTATAAAATATCAGAAAAAACTATAATATAAGAAAACAATGATGTTGCTTCAGTTGCAATTCCCTGAAAGAATTGGAAAAAAGCCATTTGAAAAAAAAAGGCATGGAATTGAAATGATACCATAAACACAATTAAAGCATAAAATACTGTTGAGACCAAAACCTTAGAGCACTATTTTTATTAAGTGAAGCAATCATGGAAGAGTATGAAATGACAAAGCCCCTTTTACATCAGCAAACAACTAAGAACATCAAACAGAACAAAGAGCAGAGCAATTCATGGTGGCCTGCCCTGTAGCTAGCATATTCCTTGGACTTCAATTTCTTGAAAATTTTTATCTTGACTCTCATTTGATGTCTAAAATTTGATTTGAAAAACCTAATCATCCACCAAAGATTGCTTGTGGAGTTTGCCTTGGCAATAGATATCAGTTTCTTTGCAGTTTTTCCCTGCATTAGCATGAGATAAGGTGGGGAAACCTGTTGCTTTCTGATTGTTTTTGCATTATTCAACTAAGTTTGATAGACTTCTTGATAAAAAATCTTACAATTGGGCCATGCAAAAACATAAGTTGAACTTGATTAATGATGGTACAAATTGAGCCCTTGTATTCTTTTTTTTACTAAACCTTTGATATTCAGTAACCACACCGAAACCTGACTAGTTTAGAGTTGAATCATGTTGCACCTCATGTGGGAGAAACTTTCCAATTGAGCCTTTTATTATGATTCTATGGTGAAATTTGATGGTTTTTGTTAAGGATTATGTTAGAAACCGGACTGATTTGACACAAAACCATAATTTGAAACCTCAGTTAAGCCTATACAAGCATGAAAGCTTATGACACTTTTGATAAAGGACCAATTTTATCATTAATTAATTTTTTATTATATACTATATCTTTCTTAGGGAACTTGAAACTAGCTGCTAGCATTTTATTTTCACATAAGCTTGCATTATGATGATTCTATGGCAAAATTTTGATGGTTTTGTCAAAGAAACTTTACAAATTATCAAATAAGTCACTATAGTATACATGCCACTCGTTATTGATGAATTATGTTTGAATTGGACCAATTTGACACAGAATCATAATTTGAAAACTCAATTTCAAGTATAAAGCCTTATGTGATCCTTTGCATGTAGGATCAATTCTCAATTTTATCATTAATTATCATACTTAGGAAAGTTGCAAATCATCTTGATTTTTATCAATGAACAATTTATATATTTGAAAGACATGATTTACATGAATTCATCTATTTCTCTTATAAATTCATAATGTTAAGTAGTTAGTCGTTGTTAATTAATGTCAGTTTTGCAACGATTCTTGTAATTAGACAAAAATGACAAGGGTGTTTCTGCAATTAAACTAAAAGATTAGGGGAACGATTTAAAATAAGCGCGATCTGTCTAAACCGGTTTACAAATTTTGTCCAAGATCGGACCGAACCGAGATGTCTCCTCCCCTACGCTGTTGGAACGCGTAAAAGAGCTGTAGAAAGTTTAAAGCACAAACTTGAAATTAAAAATAAAAAACATCAAAAAAAATTTTCAGATAGGAGACTGGAGAGAGAGGGCTGAAACCTTTGATTCGTAGCTCTCTCCTTCTCCAAATCAGATCCCAATTCCAGAAAATACTATATCTAAAAAAGCCTAATTTCTTCAATTTTCGATTAAATTTACGAAGAAAAACAAAATTTGAGGTAGTGTTTAACAATCACATGCTCCTTCCTCGTCGATTTTTGTTGATCCTTTGATGCGACGATCGCATGCCCGAAATCGGGTCAAAACCAACTCCGAATCCACCACCAATCCACCTAAAATGGACCCTATTAAGCTCCAAATCCGACCCACCAGCCGATCCACCGCGCTTTTTTCCCGGAACCCTCGTCAAACCAAGCCATCATCTATCGTCGCAATTTCAATTGCCATATCTTTAGCTTTAGTAATTTCTATATACGTTTTCTTCTTCCCCGCCAAAGATTCCACGAAGTACGGAATCATAATCGACGGCGGAAGCACTGGAACGAGGATTCATGTGCTTGGGTACAGTGTCGAAGGGGGCAAGAAGCCGGTTTTCGATTTTAAAAGAGGGTTGGAGAGCTTGAGGGTGAACCCAGGATTGTCGTCTTATGCGGAGGACCCTGAAGGAGCTGCAGATTCGTTGAGTGAGCTTTTGGAGTTTGGGAGAAGGAAAGTTCCGAGAAATCTTTGGGGAGAGACGGAAATTAGGCTAATGGCGACGGCGGGATTGAGATTGTTGGATGTTGAGGTGCAGGAGAGGATTTTGGAGGAGTGCAGGAAAGTGCTAAGGGTGTCTGGGTTTAAGTTTCGCGAAGAGTGGGCTTCAGTTATTACAGGTAATGTTATATAATGTGGATTGGTTTGAGTGGATTCTATGAGACAATGTGGGACATTGGTAGTAGTAAGAGCTCTAAAATTATCTGTAGAGATCGAGTTGCCTTAGAAATGCTGTTTGGGTGTAGGTAGATTTCCTCATATATATGACCAATGGGAGAAGCTGATAGATTGACAGTATTATTCTGATGTTGTAATTTTGAGTACTTGAGTTGGCTTATGATGGAAATGATAGCCATCTGAGTATTTGCGACTATTTGAGTGACTTATGTAAGCCTGTGTGGGAAACATTTGTGTTGTTTTAAGATGGGGAATGTGAGAAATGGAAGAGTAGTACGAGGGTTTAATATGCATTGTAGGATAATAGTTTGTGTTAAGAGTCGTTATGTTTTAAATTTAGTTTCTAATTCCTGCTCTGCATTATTGAAGCTAAGTTTTGGATACTATCTCTGTTTTAGGCTCTGATGAGGGCGTTTATGCTTGGGTTGTTGCAAACTATGCTCTTGGTACTCTTGGAGGTAATCCTCTGCAAACAACTGGAATTATTGAACTTGGCGGTGCATCTGCTCAGGTTTGTTTTCATCCTCAGTCTTCCCTACTTCTAGATACTTTCATAGAGTTAAATCAGAAGTAATGTTATTGTAAGAAACCAAAAATTCAATGCAAAATTTTATGGTTTGGAAAGTGGGAAGGCATCACTGCTGCTTAAAGCAACAAAACTATCTGCATTACTGTAAAAGAAATGCATTTGATGCCCTGGCTGGTAAACATTTAGTATATATTTCTTTGGCTTGGTGTTGTTAAAATGGGTAAGTTGAGAAGCACATGCATAAGGTAACTATTAACTTGGCTTCTAGACTTACATTTCAGGTAACCTTTTTCTCAAGTGAGCCCATGCCTTCTGATTTCTCACGCTCCATCAAGTTTGGCAATATTACTTACAATCTCTATAGCCACAGCTTTCTTCATTTTGGCCAGGTAACATTCACATGCATTAGCTGTTCTTCTGCTTTTTGCTGGTTATGGTCACTGTGTGGATGCATTCCGAATGTATGCATCTTATATCACAAAATTTTGTTAGGTGTTTTACCAATTGTTCCTTCCTAGTGAGTAGTGATATACTTTGGTATGTTTTGCATACTTGTAAATGGACTAAGAAGTTAGAATTTTTTGTTCATAACTTTGCATGTCTAACTTTAAGCTACTATTAATAATGTTTCAATATGGTTTTGCATTGTAATTTTTGAAGTATGTTCTGTCAATAAATCCAAACTGATATTTGGAGCTTTATACTTTTGTCTTTCCTGCAGAATGTTGCACATGAATCATTGAGGGAACTACTCAGTAATGGGGATTTCAGTCCAGGTACAAATTTAAGCTTGCCGGTTAGAAGTGCTTGAAAAAGTCTTAAAAGTCGTTTATAGTGTCTTGAGCTCAAAGCAGGAAATCCTTTCATTCTGAGTGCTTTAAACATCTTTTCTGAGGATTGCATCATTAAGTATGAGCACTATTGTATGCTACAGTTTTTACTATTTAGGCTGGTTTAGACTGTTTAATTCTAAAAGCTGTCTTCTCTTTCCTCTGGTCATTTGTGGCTATTCATAGTTGAATGTCATGGAAAAGGTTGATATAAAGCTTTTTTGATCAGAAGTCTCCATAGGATCTTTGTCATATTTGATAGAGATGGCTGGGAGTTAGTTAAGCTATACTGCTCACTATTTTTAATTTACCTCAATGCAGCTGCTGGTTCTCTTCACAAGAAAATGGATATAGATCCATGTACACCTAAAGGGTACTTGCCCGATTCATCAATGCTTTCGCTTGGTTCTGTTGCTGAAAAAAGTAAATATATTTCTGGACTTCAAGCTAGGGGTAACTTTTCAGAGTGCAGATCTGCTGCACAAATGATGTTACAGAAAGGAAAAGGTTGTATAGTCTCTTAGAACCACCAAATTTTATGCATTACCTTGTGCACAGGGTAATAATAATTATATATTCGTTGATACAGAGAAATGTTCCTATGATCGATGTTATTTGGGGTCAGTTTTCATGCCCAAGCTTCAAGGGAACTTTTTGGCTACAGAAAATTTCTTCCATACCTCAAAGGTATAATTTGAATGTGTCATCTTGGCTAATTCTTGCTTTATATTTGCACTATTCTTATATTCCTTATGGATCTTTTCATTATACATAATCACAAATCCTGAACCCATGTAAGTATGCTTTGGATATACTATGTGTTTTAAAGGCTACAGCCTTATATCTCTTTGTTATATTCCCTATCTGCTGGAGCAGTTCTTCAGGTTGCACGAAAAGGCCCTTCTTTCTGATCTTATGGTAGCGGGACAACGTTTCTGTGGAGAGGATTGGGCAAAATTGAAGAAGCAACACCAATCACTTTATGAGGAAGATCTGTTGCGCTATTGTTTTTCTTCGGCATATATTGTGGCCTTACTTCACGATAGCCTTGAAATTGCTTTGGATGATGAAAGGTATGTTTCCGCTTTACTGGTGGAGTGTCGTCAATAGCAAACAGGCTATGTTAGTGTTCAATGACTTATAGGGCGATGTCACTATTGGTCATGTCTTGTATCTTTGGCAGTTTGTCATAGCTCTATTCATTCGAACTCTGAGTTGAACCTGCATTTTACTAATCCATACTTAATCTTAAACAGGATCAGCTTTGTTAATCAGGTGGAAAATATACCCCTAGATTGGGCATTAGGGGCTTTCATATTGCACATCACATCCAACTTGGATGTGTGGAAACATGACTGGATAACTACCATTATCAAAGATGATTCACCCACACTTCTTTCCATTATTGCCATTTCTGCATTATTGGTTCTCATAGCTTGGTTTATATCAAAATGGAGGAAACCCCAATTGAAGACTGTGTATGATCTAGAGAAAGGGCGATATATAGTTACTCGTATAGGTAGAAGTTCATAGCATTTTCCAAAGGATATTGAAAGCATCCTTATGGTTTTGCAGTCAAGGAGGAGAGTGCATGTCATATGGTATACTACGTTCTATGCTTCCTTGGTTTACTGTGGCCACCATGTAGGTGGCAAATGTAAGATTGTATATTGAGTTTCGACATAGGAGTTAGTGTAACCTTTTCATGTCGAACTAGGACAGAAGATTCAGATTCCCATTTTTGTATTTACCGGGAACCGAAATCTTAGTATATTTTATCATACCACTTTCCTTGTTCATTTTACCTATACTACAGGATTAGATTGAGTGTCATGGATTTAGTTGTGGGGTAGATTCTACTTTGTGTGGTGGTTTGTATTTAGAGCTGTATTTCTGCTTCATGAAAATGTGCCTAAATGTTGTCTTTTGTTAAATGTATCCTCGGTATTCTTCTCGTTCCTTACTGGTCACAGTGGTGATTTTATCTTTGTGGTTTTGGGTTAATACATTGCAAATTATAAAGTGTGTTTTGGGAGTTGTATAGGATTTCTTCTCGTGCTCTACTTGAACCAGATTGTGATAAGTTACTTTGGTCAATTGGTTTAGTCTGACTAATGACTATGGCCAGAGAGCCGCTGGTTGTGATTATTAACCAATATAAGTATTGCAGACTAATGTGCTTCCAGCAATAAGAAAAATATATAAAAACAAATTGTGATTTTTCTTTCTATGACTCATGGAGCTATGAGTTTAAATCTTGGAAGCCAAACAAGGCTTTAAGAGCATATCTCTAGGCTAGACTATACTTAAAGATTCTTTTCAGAAATCCCATTACAGAACCTCGTGAGCCTTCCCGTAGTACCTGTTTATGAATGAAGCCTTAACATTTGATACATCAGGAGTATCTGGAGTTGAAACAGGGTAGAACTTGTACAATCTCATGTTCTGGTATGCTTGTTTTCTTTCCTCGCTCATTTCCTCAATAGCCTTTTCGCGATCTTCTCTTTTCTTCCGTTTATTTTTCTTTGCCTCTCGAACTGCATCCTTGACGAACTCCTTGAAGGCATCCGTTTGATCTTCATCCAATGCATCAGCCTCGATCAATTCATCAGTAATCTCATCAAGTTCATCATCTCCAATCAAATGGATAATAAACCGGGTTTGGTTCTGCTGGAAAAAGTAATTGAACAACACTGCTTTTTTCAAACTCATCTTCCTCAAAAGGATTATTGAAATAAGGTAAAGCATATGTATATTTCTTGACATGTGTTTCTTCCAAGTGTTTCAAACCAACCCTTGTTTGAGTGCAGTGTATGATATAGATTTGAGATTTCAGTCTTCCGATTTGGGTGTCTCTAATATTTTCAAGTGGATCATAAGGAACCCATTCCATTTTGTTCCTCCATGGGAACAACCTCTTCCTTTGTCATCTGCACTGAATTAATACCTATCTTTGTAGAAGGTGGTTCACTGGACGCCCACTGAATGGCCACAATCACAGGTATACATGTGAGTTCGTTTTTTCCCTTATAAGGAACCAATTGAGGTTCCGTACAACCAAAGAGATAAACCCTCTTTCCATGTAGCTTTCCACCCTGCTTAAATGCATCCTCTAGAGTCGAAAACTTCCACTTGTATTGGTAAACAGAGTCCAATTGATCCCACTCTGTTCCAACAGGGAATGCAGCTTTCCATAAATCTTCCAACTTATGCTTCTCTTCCAAGTCCTTCGCCTCAGCACGCCTAGCTTTGGGAGCACGCTTATTGTTAGAAGACGAAGCTTCCGATTCCTCCTCCTTCTCCTCGGCTTTTCTCTTAGTTCCCTTCATAATCTGATTTTTTTATTATGAATTGAGAACAAAAAGAAACGATCGAAAACAAAAGAAGGCAATGGTGAAGCAGGGTTTTGGGAGTGCTGTGTGTTTGTGTTTATTTTTGAGATAGATTTAGGGATTATATATATGTACTAGCAACCTTTTTAATATATAATTTTGCTACTCCTGTTCCTATTAGGGAAAGGATTTATGGTCTACGAACTGAGCCTTATAAATAGACTCAACGGGATTTCTAGTTTTCTTAATATCAACATAGTATTTGTTTTCTTATTATTCAAAACAGAGTCGGTTTCTCTTTGTATCGACAAATTGTTTTCTGTAGATTCTAAACCCAGAGTCCGTTTCTCTTAATTAGCAGAAAGAGATAGCTTCTCGACCATGGCGCCGCCGAAAAAAGTGAAACGATACTGGCCTGGGAAAGCTCCTGAATGGGGTGACGATGGCGATGCTGATGAAGATGGGGATATTAGGGTTGCTGCGCCTGCTTTAGAAAAAGCTTGTCCCGCAGTTGATGATTCTGATGTTGTTAGAAAAGATGATCGTAGGCTTCGCCGTTTGGCTGAGAGTAGGGTTGATAATATAGATGAACTTAGGGCTGATCATAGACGCATTAGGCAAGCTGAGATTGTATCGACGGTGGAGGAGGAGGAGGAGGAGGAGAATCGGAGGAATGAAGGGATGGAAGCGGAGGAAGAGGATGGGGATGCGTTAAAAGAAGAAAGGAGGAGAAAGAGTAGGGAAAAGTCGCTTCAAAGGCAACAAGAGGAGACGGCGGCATTCTTGGAGGAGGAAGAGGCAGAGTATGAGACAGATTCAGAAGAAGAAGAGAATGTGGGGATTCCGATGGTGAAGACGGTATACGTGCCCAAGTCTGAGAGAGATACAATATCTGAACGTGAAGGGTTGGAAGCAGAAGAACGGGCTCTTGAGGAGGCGGGGAAGAGAAAGTTGGAACGTAGGAAGGTTGAGACAAGGCAAATTGTGGTTGACAAGATTAAGGAGGATGAAGAGAATGAAAAGAATATGGAATTGGAGGCGAATGTTGATGATGATGAGGTTAATAAGGCTGAAGAGTATGAAACTTGGAAGGTAAGAGAGATTGCTAGGATTAAGAGGGAAGCAATGATAAAGCTTTTCAAGGAAAGACGATTATCATCAACATTAACAGTCACAATGCCTTTGGTTTAAGGAAAAGGAAGTGATACTTGTACCTTACAAAATGTGCAGCAGAAAATCAGAATGTTTTTATTATTATTGCTGTATTTATAATTATAAATTCATCATAGAACTGAAGGATACCAAAATCTATTCCTACACCAAAATCTGCAAAATCAAATGAAGAATACCCAGTGCAGTGCAAAATGAGTTGAGCAAGCACCACTTTCCTGTTGCGGAAAACCACTGTGCCATGTTCATGGGCACTATCTATCTGCATCATTTGCAAATATATTAGCATTTCAAATCAACCAACTTAACTTACATGTTTCCCTTCCATAATATCATCAGGCCAGTGCTTTACCATGGAATGAAGCCACAAATTGTCATATCCAGGCTGATTTGTGTATGTTTCATCTGCAACCGATCTAGATATGCAACATATACTTCTTTGGCAACTCCTGCTATGTTAATGCATGTCCCTACATATGTCCACAGCGCTAGCAGAACTCCCTATTAGAATTACAACCTGTCAAAGGCCAACATTAAATTGGAGTTTATCAAAAAAAGAGAAATAGAATCAAGGTCAAATGCAATCACTCAACCGACAACCGGTGCCACAATAGCAACATGGTCACTTCTAAACATGATAGAGAGATAATTATTAGACAAAAGTGCAAGAGTTGCATAAACCAGGAATTCAAACATACGAGTGCCACCATTTCTAGGAGTTAACACACGCATGCAACCCGGCAACTAATTGCATTGAATCTGTAAACACCATAATAACCCAGAAATACCACTTTAGGATGCTGCATTGCCAGTTTGCAATACATCAAGGTAGCTAGGAGAAGTTAAAACTAATACATCAAGCTTTTTATTGCTCAACTTCCTTGGGTACTGTCAAGTATTTTGCTTCACAAATTCAAATATATCTTCTTTTCTGAGAAAGCTTTTCTATTTTTGGATTTACAGCTCTTCCATAAGTAATGTCGACTATCAATTTGTGGAATGTTTTTAGCACCATTACTGCATGGCTTTGTTTATGTGGAATTATCTAATAAACTGTGGAGTCTTTTGCAGTTGGGTCTGAATGATAATAATTCACTTAATTTATCAATATGGTTATATGGCGATAAACCTTAGAATGCTTATATGCCAAAGCAGTTTTAAACCATGTTTATAGGGTTGGGTGTTAATTATCATCAAAGATTCTTATTTGGCTTCTATCTTATGTGAATTTTGTTATAAGAGCCTAAATATATGAGACTGTAACTGTTTGTCCCACTTGCTATTCTTGCTAATTCTTTTCATTGATTCAACTTCTCTCTTGATGATTTTGCTCATGTAAGAAAGGAGGCTGGCTGGAAGATATAAAGTAACCAGGCTAATGTAATGTCCTGAATAGAGTCACTCATGAACCAAAAAGCTAGCTTTGTGGCATTACAAAGGGTTATTGGATTAAAAATTCATTTGGAGACATTATATTCATAAGTTTCTTACTTGTAATCAGGTTGACATGGTAGTAGTTCCAGCAACAACTAGACAGATGTGGGTGTTTGGCCCGGGATCTTATTCATTAAAAAAAAAAATAAGTATAATATGGAAATGGCTTAATACCCAAATTAGCCCCTTAACTATCCATTTTGGGACAAATTGGCCCCTTAACTTTTCTTTGGGACAAATAACTCCCATAACTTTTCAAAATGAGACAAATTAGCCCTTTTCTGACAGACCGTTTAACGTCCGGAAGGTGAGGGCGCGTCTGACTTCCGATTAAGGTGATTCTAGCGGCATTTGAAAGATCTCGACAAGAAGAATCGGATGGTCAGGGAGGTGAGAAAAAAAAACAATCAAAAAATTTCAGATGTCGAGTCAAATTTAAGAGTTTGACTAGAAGGTGCGGTCTTATTCGGCGTCGGAACGGGCTGAATTTTTTATATGCCACTATTTGATGGATGCTCGATCTACTGATTGTGGAGGTGAGAAAAATGACAAAGAAATTTAGGCGAATAAGACCTACATCCTTTAGAGAGTGACATATCATAAATTTAGCCTGTTTCGATGCCAGTAGACCGGCATCGCTTATTTTTATTATTATCGTTTCTCACCTTCGCAAAAACTAGATCTGGCATCCCTCAAAGAGTGACAAATTAGAAATTCAGTCCGTTTCGACTCCGAATAAGACCGCACTTTCCAGTCAAACTTTTAAATTTGACCCGAGATCTGAAATTTTTCGATTGCTTAGTTTTCTCACCTCCTTGACCATCATATTCTTCTCGTCGAGATCTTTCAAACGCCGCTAGAATCGCCTTAATCGGAAGTCAAATGCAACCTCACCTTCCGAACGTTAAACAGTCCGTTAGAAAAAGGGCTAATTTGTCTCATTTTTAAAAGTTATGAGATTTATTTGTCCCACAAAAAAGTTAAGGGGCCAATTTATCCTAAAATGGATAGTTAAGGGGCTAATTTGGATAATAAGCCATATGGAAATATATTACTGAAAATGAAATAATTTGTAAAATTTGTGAAAAAGATGTTGCATTTACCATTTTAATTTAAAAAAATTTTACCTACTAAGTGAAAAATTATTTCTTTAAAAATCTTTAAAAACTATTAAAATAATTTTTGAATTATCAAAATAAAATTCATAAAAAGTTATATGTAATTTTGAGAAATATAAAAATATATTTATATTTTGTTTAATTTAATTTTAATATATTTTATAGTAGGTTAATAAGGTAAATAATTAAGATGCATTTTCATAAATTTCACAAGGTGTGATTTTTTTTGAGTAATTACTTTTTTTCTTATAGTATAAATCCAATTAATTAATAAAAATATTTCCAATAATATACCACCCCCCTTTTCGAATGTTCCCTAAGATTTAAGGCCCAATTAAATTCGAAATTTAAGGCCCAATTAAGGGGATCTCAAGATCTTATAAGACCCATAAAACTGCGGTTTCATTATGGCCCTATGGGCTGATAAACATAAATCGCATTTTTTTCCCTTTCTACCTAGCTACCCAAGAATCTCATCCGCAACCGCAAGGCGGTGACAACCGAGAAAACTCGCGTCGACAGGGAGCAGCAGATACGGGGCAGGAAGCCAAACAAGGCGGTGATCGTCGTTCAGGTGGCTAAGGATTTGAGGTAATTAAAATTTCAGTGGGGTCAATTGACCCCGCTATCCGCCATGTGGCTACGCCACTGAAATCAAGCAGGCTTGAGGAACTTGTTTTGAGTAATTACGACATAATTGTATAATAATTCATCAATGTTTTGGGAGAGATTTCCTGGCGTCATTTGTTGATAATTATGATCTGGTGAGTTAATTGTTTCTTAAAATCTTTGACTATGAATACAGCGACTTTGAATTGCCGTTTCTATTACACTTTTTTGCATGAGTTTGATTTATAAGAAGATCTGCTGTTTGATTTGCGTTAATTTGTGTGTGTTTTTGTCTTTGTGTTAGACAACCACTTACACTCAAAATTAAGGTGTCATTTGACGTCAGTTCTATGTGAGGATTTAGATACTTTGGTGTGAATGTTGTTGAATATTGTGCGAGTAATGTTATGGATTGTGATTTTTGGGTCAGGGGAAACTTGCTCAAAGATCAGAGAGAGTAAAATATGTAGATCTCCATTCGTAGATCAGAGGATTACGGGGAGAATGAGGAGGAGTCACTGATTCAGGCTGTGGAGTGCCGTATTTGCCAGGAGGAAGATTCCATTCAGAATCTTGAGACTCCTTGTGCTTGCAGTGGCAGCCTCAAGGTTATTCATTTTTTAGTTTTCATTATGTATTGGCGAGAAAGCTAGTTTCTCTGTTGAAATGTAAAGTTCATTTTTTAAAGCTTTTATGACTGGAGTTTTGTTTTATTGAACCTTATGAAATTCTGCTTATTATAGCAATTAGCATTACTTGTTTGGTGCCTTGAATGCTATATAAAAGGAGCTTTCTTTGGATAGGCATTTGCTAAGTTCTATATGTTTTCACTTGTAGTATGCTCATACGAAGTGCGTCCAGCATTGGTGCATTGAGAAAGGTGTTGTGAGATATGTCATCAGGTATCTTCTTTACTTAATTTTTTATAAAACTTGTTATTTTGTGAGGAACATGCCCTTCTATGTGCAGTTGGATGTCTTCCTTTAGGTTGTTGTTACAAGATTTTGAACTAGCACTTTTAGGCCTTCTATTTTCTCTCAGTAAAATAATTGAAAGTTTTGTGTATTTCGATGGAAGTTATAAAGTTGTTTTACATGATTGTGGGAGAGGGTAAATCAACTGAATTCGGGAAGACTGTTAGTTTTAAATTGATGAGAAATGCCCTTGTGTCACTAGTCTGGCCTATCATGTAGGTTACTTTTCAATGTTGTTTTACTTCTCAAGATTCATAGTGTGATTGGTTCCTGAGAGCATCATTTAGGCATTATTGTCTCTGTTCAATTGTTCTTTTCATGGTTTATTTTTAGTGGCTATTTTCATTTGGTTGCCATGGCTGCTTGCTGATATATTCTGCCTTTTAACTGCTGTGCAGCCTTATCAACCTGGTTATACTGCTCCACCTTGTCCCCCCATGCAGAAGAAACCGCTAGATATTGGGTAAGTTTGATGCTCTGACTTGTGACAAGTTTTATGTGATTGGTGATTGGTGGACTTTTTCTATTGATAAAATTGTGCATATGCTGTTTGATTTGTAGAGAATGATGTCAATTAGAAATTTTGTCTCTGTAGTAGAAGTCTAAGTCTGTTTGAGATGCTAGGAACATTCCCTTTTAATGATTTGTCTATATGTTTTGTAGTGGAGGCTGGACAATCCCTGGCACCCCTTTGTATCTGTGATCCTTGTCTCCTGGCTATTGCAGAGGCAGAACATCAATTTCTGGAAGCACAGTATGATCAATATGCTGCATCAAATGCCAGTGAGCTGGTTTTTGCTGTTCAGCTGCTCTAAATGTAAGCTTTTAGTTATGAGTTTGCTGTATTAAAGAAGTTCTTATCATGTTTTACATGTAATTCTGCATGTTTTTGTTTAGTGAGTACATTTATTCCATGTAGTTGGACCAGTATTGATTTTGCATGGAAATACATTAGCCATGTGCTAAGGGTCCAGTTGCACAAGATTGAAATTATGAAGGATCATATCCCTCTAAATGCACGGAAAGAGCGTGATGCTATGGATTCTGATGATATTCAAGAAGTCCAGGTTCTGCTTTGTTTCCTTTATTAAAGAAAACACTCACCACCATATAATAAACAAGAAATGTGCTGAGTGGGAGTGGCATTGAAGTGAGCAATAGAGTTTGCTTACTTCAATGATTCCAGGTCATTCGTTCCCTAGTTCCTGATCCATTGAACCAGGAGCCTTTGCTTGTGTTGAGAATATTCCAGATCCACTTGCTGGAGAACATGTAACTTGGACTACTATCAAAGATTAAATATCATGTTCCTCTCCAACTGTTACTCAACGCCATCGTAACTTGCTTTATTGGCAATTTGGTATGTATGTTGACGATTTGACTCCTCAGGCCTCCTCATTTTTGTTGAGGCAAACAGAATACTGATTGTCTAAATACTGTTTCACCTCATGTTAATTATTGATTCAAGTTTCTCTGCATGTAATAAAAACATGTCTTCAAGTTCAACTGTTAGTCAAATGTGGTCTTTTTGAAGTAATTGTAAACTTATTGCAACTAAACATGTAATAAAGGTTCAAATAGACTTCTTGTGAAAAATACCATGCGTTCTAGATGAGGATAACTAAATTGAATTGAGACGTCAGAATCAGTTGTATTCATATTTCTTCCTCCATTTTTGAATTGTGCCCCTGATAAGATGATTTAGTTGCCACTTGCCAGCAATATGACCTTCATACTGTTTTTGAATTAGTTAAATGACTTCATATGTTAACATGAATTCATCTAGTGGAGGTTGGGGTTGTTGAGGACTCTCTATAATGTTCTTTTATTCTGACAGACATGGCCGGCAGAGGCAGAAATGGCTGAGGCAGATAATAATCAAAAGCAAAAGATGCTTAGAAAGAGAACTCTTCCTTGAGGCACTTCTGAGTATCAGGTCTGAACTTTCTTCCCAATTTTTGGTACTCTAAAATGGCTGTTGTCTATGCTACACTTTTGGTTGTCATCTTGATGTATAAATATCTGGTTGTGATGAATTTACTGACTATCCTGCAGGCTGCTTGGATCATAGAGGATACAGATGAAGAGGATTCTGATGCCGAGGATGATGAGGATGATGTTGGCATGGTATTGGATGAAGGAGAAAGGGGCTTTCCTAGTCAAGAAGGCACTAAGAATCCCGACTTTGAGGACCAAGCTTCCTTGTACTTTAGAGACTCTGATGAAGAAACTGAAAATGATTCAATAATGATTGTATGTCTCTTTGATGCATCTATTGCACACAACTTTTAGACTATTAGTTATAAGGAATTGCCAGATATGTGCTATTTGCATATCTTGAAGGTTTATTGTTTTGCTTCTAATACATTGCTTGATGCATGGCATCTACGTATTCTCTTAAGATGCTCAGAATTTGATTTGCCTTTCCTACATACAGGAAGCCAGGAAGGGGAGAATTTGACAAGGGAACAGATAAAGGATGAGATTAAGAAAGTAAAAGAGGCACATGCTGAAGATGAAGGTATTTATCATTTCTGGACCAATAGTAGAGATTATTATGGAATATTGCTAATCTTTTTTTTGTCAACATTTGTATAAAGCTGGAATAATCTATTTATTAGGAGGGGAAATAATATCTATTTAGTAAACCTTTTATGAAATTATATATGACATGAATTGAAAGAGTTTTCTTGGTCGCGTGTTCCATCCTCAAAGTACTTGAGGGATGACCCCGCTACCCACCATGTGGCTATGCCACTGTGGTGTGGGCTGTGAAAATTAAGATGAGGCGGCAGTGCAATTGTTGAAGAAACACAATCTGGTTCTGACGCTGTTTAGAATGCAGATTTTTTGGTACATTTACCTGATACTATGCTTAAAACTGTGGACACTTTTTGTGAACTAGGTTTGCAGAGGTCTTACAAATGATTGTGTTTATAAGTGAGTAACGGTTTAGCAAAAAACAAAACTGAAAGATGCTTATTGACCTGGGTATTTGTATGAGTAAAGGAGAGGGAATTTCTCAATTCTATAATATTATATATTCTCAAATTTGTCTTTTGTACTGTTATAAAGGAGTCATCTCATGTTTTTTATCCTTGAATGGTTTTCAGATTTCTTGGGTATGAAGGGGTAGAAGTCACAAATGCAGAGGGAGGGAAAAAGATGCCGAAGAGGAAGCTCAAGAGGAAGATGGAAGCAAGATGTATGCATCCTCTCAACCATTTTTTAAGACTTCAGTTAATTTAGTTAATATGCTAATCAAATCTTGTAATATGCATTAGATACAATTTATCTTTACTCATTTTATAAGTTTATATGTGGAGTATTTAATAGGAATGATAGAGGCATTGGAAGATGATGCACAAATGTATTTGCAGATGTTGCATCAATGGTGACACTTCCTGTCCTCATATTTGAATCAATGACCTTGCTTAAAATGGCAGTGGTTTGTACTCATTTTATAAGTTGACCATACTTTTGATACTGTGTACGCTGCATTTTTGTTTTTTGATACGTAAATGTGCTACAACTTTTGCAGTTGATGCCATACTGGAAGATGATGCACAAATGTAGGTGCACAGATGTTGCATCAATGGTGACACTTCCTGTCCTCATATTTGAAGCAATGGAGTGCTGATGGTGCAATGAAATGGAAACTGTACAGTTGTGCCAAACCAGGGTAAAGTTTGGATCAAATCTGTGAAAATCTTGGAGCATTCGGCAATGATGGAGCCAAAGCTCTTCTTCACGTATTCACTGGTCGGGTCGTCCTTAGCAACCCAATCTCAAATCTGAACAATGCAGCCACATAATCCTTCCTTCTTCTTCGTCTTCTCTCTCTTTTTTTTTGGCCTGTAAAAACAGAATATTTTCTTATTTAAATTATTTATGATGTGCTGGGTGCTCTGTGATTTTTTTTTGGTTGAATGTTGTGAATCATGATGCCATTGCATAGATTTGCTGTGATTTTCTCTCTGCTCTGATGGTTTCTTGATAATGTTCCTTCTCTTTTGCAGTTGTCTTCCCATTGGAGCTGAGCATATCCCTGTGGTAGCAAGGATTGCCTTCAGATTTGCTTGCTTTCCTTTTTCTGCTGTGATGCTTTCTTGATAATGTTTATTCTCTTTCTCTTCTGTAGGTATCTCACAATTGGAGCTGCGTGTATACCTGTTGCAGCAAGGATTGGCTTCCTGTCTCATCATATCCCTGTAGTTATTGGTGGGACATTGTACTTCGAATGGGGTCACATTAAGGGCCAATGTAAATGAAGGAAAGTTCAATGTCAATTGGAAAAGTTGAATGTGAATCAAGGCAAGTTCAATGTCAATAGGGAAGTTGAATGTGAATAAGGCAAGTTCAATGTTATTTGGGAAAGTTGAATGTGAATAAGGCAAGTTCAATGTTATTTGGGAAAGTTGAATGTGAATGAGGCAAGTTCAATGTCAATTGGAAAGTTGAATGTGAATTAAGGCAAGTTCAATGTCAATTGGGAAAGTTGAATGTGAATCAAGGCAAGTTCAATGTCAGTTGGGAAAATTGGATGTGAATAAGGCAAGTTCAATGTAAGTTGGGAAAGTTGAATGTGAATCAAGGCAAGTTCAATGTCAATTGGAAAAGTTCAATGTGAATGTGCCATGTGACCCATTTGAAGTGGAATATGTCCTGTTGAATATGGGGTAAGTGATGTTATGTATGATTGCTTCTGGATTCTTGCATTGATGTCATGATCAAAATGTTGATGTTTTAGTGCAATGAACTTGGAACAGGATATCTCAAGGAGTTGGAAATGTGGAAAGATTGCTTGCTGGTCTCTTTTGAATGGTAAGCTCGATTTTAAATACGTTTAGTTACGTTTGATATGTTTGTATTTCATTTTGTGATGCTTCATTTAGTTTTCTGATGTGCTTTATATTAATTGATGTTATGTTTGTGTTGAATGAAGGCATGTTTCCCCCTTAGGTTAATAATGGTCCTAATCCTCACTCATTCTCTTTAAAAGACGAGTGTAGGACATCTCCATTCCAATAAATTGCCAAATTGTGTGTTGTTTGTGATTGGATGGAGATGCAATATATTGGTATTTTGAGATTGGTTCATGGAGTGATTTGTTTGTTTAGATTATCATTGATTGTTCCAAGGTAATTTTATAGATACAATAGTGGTGCGGCATTCCTAATTATGCTTGTGTTAAGTTTATCAGTAGATGTTATGTATTAGGAATTTTCATTGTAAAATTGGTTGTTACTTCTTTATAATATTTTAGATAGAAAGCCTTGTAAAGGAATGTGTTTACGCATCACTATTGTAGAAATAAAGTTGCCTTGGCATGAACCACTCAAAATTTCCAATAAGAGTCTCATTGACTCTATGTGGTGGCTGAAATGATGATAGAATATATGTATTGTTTACTTATGTCTAAATTTGGATTTTTACTTCTTATTCTATTTTGAAGTTCATTTACCGTTTCTTTTCTTATTCGGCTGTTTTCTTTTCTTTTTTTTTTCTTTTTTTTTGGCACCAAGAAAGCAAAAGAAAAATACCTTTAAAATTTGATCCTTTAAGCAAATGTAATTTTAGCCCATTAAGGTCCAATTATGTTAGAAATAAGCTCCAACTAAAGCCAAATATTTAACATAATTATCTTAAAATTTGGGAGTACTAGTCGGGTAAAATAGGCCCTACAAGAGTTTAGTAAGGCCCAATTTAAGCCCATGATCATTAGTGGAATTACTAAAAGGATTTTTTACTTAATAAAAGATCACAGTAAAGTCACAAATAGAAATCAATTTTAGCCCATAAAGGCTTAATTATGCCTTTTTTTTTATTATTAAATTGAACTATATTGATAAAAGCTAAAACTAGGCTTAATTATGTTAGAAATAGGGTCCGATCAAAGACTTACATTGAACAGAATTATCTAATAATTGGGATTCATAATTGGGTAATATAGACCTTACAAGAGTTTAACAAGCCCAATTAAGGCCGGCCCATGATATTCATTAGTGGAACTATTAAAGAGATATATTTAATGGAATTCAAGTTAAAGGTACGTAAAGGAGATAATAAACGGAATTTATCGTGGGTAATATAAACTGACTAAATTTAAACGGAATTTAATAAATCAGAATTACTTCGTATCCTTCATCCCTTCGGTTTTCAATAAGGGGAATAACTACCTTCGATTTTCTGTAAGGGTATTCTAAAACATAATAATTTAACGGAAAATTGGGTAAAAGAATAACTATTTCTAGTATTGTTGGCGCAAAAGATCATGAAAAACTGAGCCGGCGTCGTGGAACGTGTTTTTTTGCAAAAAACCGTGATCATACACGAGTTCGGCTAAAATTTTGCAAAAATTGACCCGAAAGATTTTTCCTTGATTTTTGGCCAAAATACTAATAAAAAAATATAATTCAACGCCAAAAAATTGAAGGATTTTTCACGCTTCAAATATCATTTTTTTTTCCGAATTTAATTCTAATTAAATAGAAATAAGATTTAGATTCTCGTAAAAACAAATCCTTGAATTCAATTTGGCGGAGATTTGGTTAGATAAATATAGATATTTCAAAGAGTTTTGGCGCAAAAAATCATGCAAAAAAGAATTGGAGCCCCGGAAAGCGTTTTTAGCCAAAAACTGTGATGGTTAGTTTTTTTTTTTAAAAAAAAAATTACAAAAATTGACCCGAAGGTTTTTTCCTCAATTTTTGGCCAGAATACTAATAAAAAATATATAATTCAACGGCAAAAAGATTGAAGGGATTTTCACTTCTAATATCATTTTCCCTATTTTTTCAGAATTAATTTCTAATTAAATCGAAACAAGATTCAAATGCTTGTAAAAAGAAAACCCTTAAATCCAATATGACTGAAATTTGGTTAGATGAATATAGATATTACAAGGAGTCTTGGCGCCAAAAATCATACAAAACTAAGCCGGGACCTCATACACGGTTTCGGCTAAAATTTTGCAAAAATTGACCCAAGGGATTTTTGCTCAATTGGGAAAAATACTAATAAAAAAAAATTATAATTAACCGCAAAAAATATTGAAGGGCTTTTCACGCTTCTAATATCTTTTTTCCTATTTTTTATCTAAATTAATTTCTAATTAAATCGAAACAAGATTTAGATGCTCGTAAAAACAAATCCTTAAATCTAATGTGGTTGAGATTAGTAAGATGGATATAGATATTTGAAGGAGTCTTCGCGCCAAAAATCATGCAAAACAGATCTGGGGCCCTGAAACGTGTTTGTAGTAAAAAAAAAGAGATGGTTAAGTACATGATTTCGGCTAAAATTTTCCAAAATTTGACCCGAAAGATATTTCCATAATTTTTGGCAAAAATATTAATAAAAAATATAATTAAACTACAAAAAGATTGATGGGCTTTTTACACTTCTAATATCGTTTTCCTATTTTTCCGAATTAAGTTTTAATTAAATTGAAACAAGATTCAAATGCTCGTAAAAACAAATCCTTAAGTCCAATATAGCTGAGATTTGATAAGATGAATATAGATATTTCAAGGAGTCTTGGCGCAGAAAATCATGCAAAAATGAGACGGAGCCTCGGAACGCGTTTTTAGCCAAAAACCGTGATTATTAGTACACGAAATGGGCAAAATTTTTGCAAAAATTGACCCAAAAGCTTTTTCCTCAATTTCTGGCCATAATACAGATAACAATATATAATTCATCGCTAAAAAGATTGAAGGGCTTTTCATGCTTCTAATATGGTTTTTCCTATTTTTTCCGAATTAATTTCTAATTAAAACGAAACAAGATTCAGATGCTCGTAAAAACAAATCCTTAAGTCCAATAGGCTTGAGATTTAATTAGATGAATATAGATATTTTTTGGAGTCTTGTCACCAAAAATCATGCAAAACTGATTCTAGGTCCTGGAACTCGTTTTTAGCCAAAAATCATGATAGTTAGTACACGATTTCGGCTAAAATTTTAAAAAATTGACCTGAAGGATTTTTCCTCAATTTTTGGGCAAAATTCTAAAATATATATATAAATATATATAATTCAACGTCAAAAAGATTGAAGGGCTTTTCACGCTTCTAATAACGTTTTCCCTACTCTTTTACGAATTAATTTCGAATTAAATCAAAACAAGATTCAGATGCTTGTAAAAAAAATCATTAAATCCAATAGGCTTGTGATTTATTTAGATGAATATAGATATTTTGAGGAGCCTTGTCGCCAAAAATCATGCAAAATTGATACTGGGTGCTGAAACGCGTTTTTAGTCAAAAACCGTGATGGTTAGTACGATTTCGGCTAAAATTTTACAAAGATTGACATGAAGGATTTTTCTCAATTTTTGGGCAAAATTCTAAGAAAAAAATATAATTCAAAGTCAAAAAGATTGAAGGGCTTTTCACATTTTTAATATCGTTTTTTCTATTTTTTCTAAATTAATTTCAAATTAAATCGAAACAAGATTCAGTTGTTCGTAAAAACAAATCCTTAGATCCAATTTGGCAGACATTTGGTTAGATGAATATAGATATTACAGGGAGTCTTGACGCCAAAAATCATGCAAAACTGATCCGAGACCTCGAAACGCGTTTTTAGCCAAAAATCGATCAGAAAGTTTTTTTTTTCAAGTTTTAACCGCAATACTCGTAAAAAATATATAATTCAACGCCAAAAAGATTGAAGGGCTTTTCACGCTTCTAATATCATTTTTAGAATTCTTTCCCGAATTAATTTCTAATTAAATCGAAACAAGATTCAGATGATCGTAAAAACAAATCCTTAAATCCATTGTGGCTGAGATTTGGGATGATTAATATAGATATTTCAATGAGTCTTGGCACCAAAAATCATGCAAAACAGAGTCGGGGCCCCGGAACGCGTTTTTAGCCAAAAACCGTGAGTAGTACACGATTTCGGTAAAATTTTGCAAAAATTGATCCGAAAGATTTTTCCTCAATTTTTAACCGCAATACTCGTAAAAAATATATAATTCAACGCCAAAAAGATTGAAGAGCTTTTCACGCTTCTAATATCATTTTTTCAATTCTTTCCCGAATTAATTTCTAATTAAATCGAAACAAGATTCAGATGATCGTGAAAACAAATCCATAAATCCATTGTGGCTGAGATTTGGGATGATTAATATAGATATTTCAATGAGTCTTGGCGCCAAAAATCATGCAAAACTAAGTCGGGGCCCCGGAACGCGTTTTTAGCCAAAAACCGTGATGGTTAATACACGATTTCGGCAAAATTTGGCAAAAATTGATCCGAAAGATTTTTCCTCAAGTTTTAACCGCAATACTCGTAAAAAATATATAATTCAATGCCAAAAAGATTGAAGGGCTTTCACACTTCTAATGTCATTTTTAGAATTCTTTCCCGAATTAAATTCTAATTAATTCGAAACAAGATTCGGATGATCGTAGAAACAAATCCTTAAATCCGTTGTGGCTGATATTTGGTTACATTAATATAAATATTTCAGTGAGTCTTGGCGCACAAAAAACATGCAAAACTGAGCTGGGGCCCCGGAACGCTTTTTTTTGTCAAAAATCGTGATGGTTAGTACACGATTTCGGTAAAAATTTTACAAAAATTGACTCGAAAGATAATTCCTCAATTTTTAACCGCAATACTCGTGAAAAATATATAAATCAACGCCAAAAAGATTGAAGGGTTTATCACGCTTCTAATATCATTTTTAGAATTCTTTCACGAATTAATTTCTAATTAAATCGAAATAAGATTCAGATGATCGTAAAAATAAATCCTTAAATCCATTGTGGCTGAGATTTGGGATGATTAATATAGATATTTCAATGTGTCTTGGCACCAAAAATCATGCAAAACAAAGTCGGGGACCCGGAACGCGTTTTTAGCCAAAAACCGTGATAACGTACACGATTTCGTTAAAATTTTGCAAAAATTGATCCGAAAGTTTTTTCCTCAAATTTTAACCGCAATACTCATAAAAAATATATAATTCAACGCCAAAAAGATAGAAGGGCTTTTCACGCTTCTAATATCATTTTTAGAATTCTTTCCCGAATTAATTTCTAATTAAATCGAAACAAGATTCAGATGATCGTAAAAATAATCCTTAAAT